>JAOXYD010111240.1:0-25175 GCA_028565735.1 Pinacopodium congolense
GTACCTTCTATTTAGGTTTAAGGATCAAAGATTTTCCTAAAATCTCGACAATGCCTTCAGCCTATTTCTTTGCTATTATTATTAGTTTATCATCTTTTTCTTTGTGTTTATCCTTATTGTTTTTATTGCATCTTAGGTATTTTAGTTCCCATAGCTTTAGGGTTTTTTTTCTTTTATTTACAACATTTGAAATAACAATAGCAACTAGCTCTCTATGTTTTGACCTTGGCTTGCCATTTACTACATAGTGAGGTATAGTTAGGAATTATTAGTTAATAGTGTAGAAAGTATAGGTTTTATTTTTCACACACTTAACACTGTATAATACATAGTATTTATACAAGAATTCCTACTCCTAATTAGGCTATCTAGGAATACAATCATGACAATTAAGGGATACGATCCTATGTAATCTCTACTATAACTGTAACACTCCACCTCAAGTTGGAGCATAAATGTTAATCATTCCCAACTTGTTACAAAGATAATCAACTCGATTCCCTGGTAAAGCCTTTTTAAACAAATCTCCTAGTTGTTCTTCAGTTTTCATATATCCTGTGGAGATTAAATTTTGTTCCACCTTTTCACGAACGAAATGGCATTCAATCTCGAGGTGTTTAGTTCGTTCATGAAACACAGGATTAGACAATGTGAAGCGTATCTTGATTTTCACAGAATAACTTTGTTGGCATTGGAATTTTGGATTGTACTTCTAATAACAAGTGATATATCCACAATATTTAGCATGTAGATTGTGCCATAGCTCTGTATTTAGACTCTGCACTTGAGCGAGACACAATAGTATGCTTCTTACTTTTGCAAGATACTAGATTTCCTCAAACAAAGATACAATAACCTGTAGTGGACCTTCGATCAATTTTGGATCCTGCCCAATCGACATCTGAGAAGCATTCTATGCGAGTGTGACCATAGTTCTTGCATAGGATCCCTTTTTCGGGGACTCCTTTTAAATAACATAGGATTTGTTCCAAGGTTGCCCAGTGATGAACTGTTGGAGAGGACATGAACTGACTTACAATAATGATAGGATAAGCAATGTCAGGACGAGTTACTGTAAGGTAGTTTAATTTTCCAACCAGTCCTCTATACTTCTTAGGGTCTGCAAACAAATCCCCTTCCTTCTTAAGTTGTAGATTAGGTGTCATTGGAGTACTATATGTCTTTGCACCTAGCTTCTCAATCTCAATCAACAAAACAGGCACATATTTTCTTTGTGATAGGAAAATGCCTTTATTTCTTATAAATAGCTCAACACTCAAGAAATACTTTAATACCCCCCAAATCCTTCTTTTCAAATTAACCGTGAAGAAATGTCTTCAAAGATATGCCTATAACATCACTACTAATAATAACAATATCATCCACATATACTACCAGAAGTATAAGGTTAGATGTAGAGTTCTTCTAGAAGATCAAATGGTCAGTTTTTCTTTTACTTAGGCCAAATTGTTCAACTGCTTGACT
This sequence comes from Pinacopodium congolense, assembly GCA_028565735.1. NCBI lineage: Eukaryota > Viridiplantae > Streptophyta > Magnoliopsida > Malpighiales > Erythroxylaceae > Pinacopodium > Pinacopodium congolense. The sequence goes on from JAOXYD010111240.1 coordinate 1,486, forward strand.
GAATTTTCCAAACCAAATGCGGGGACTCTGCTTTAAGCCATACAGTGATTGTAGAAGACGACATACTTTTCCCTGCTCCCCCTGAGCAACAAATCCAGGTGGTTGCTCCTTACAGATCTCTTCCTTTAAATCTCCATGCAAGAAAGCACTCTTGATATCGAGCTGATGCAAGTCCCAGTTATAAGTAGCTGCCATAGAAATAATAAAACGAACAGATGTCAATTTAGCCACAGGAGAAAAAGTATCATAATAGTCCACTCTATAAGTTTGTACATAGCCTTTGGTAACCAGGCGGGCCTTGAGTCAAGCTACTGTCCCATCGGGATTAACTTTAGTGGCAAAAACCCATTTACAACCAATAGCTTTCTTACATGCAGGTAAATCCACTAGATTCCAAGTACCATTAACATCTAAAGTAGTCATCTCATCCATCATTACTGTACACCAGCCAGGGTGAGATAAGGCTTCCTTAACAGTTTTAGGTAAGGATATGGAATCAAGGGAAGCGACAAAAGAATGAGAAGAGGATGTCAATTGATCATAAGATACAAAGGATGAGATAGGATAAGTACATTGGTGTTTACCTTTGCAAAGAGCAATTGGAAGATTACCTTTGCAAAGAGCAATTGGAAGATCAAGATCAACAGGTGTTGGATCTGATGCAGAAGAAGGTATTGGAGTCGGACATATAGAAGGAAGTTCTCATTGTCTGGAGTATACAAGCCAAATAGGTGGTGGTGGAGCTGGAGGTGGTGTTGTGCCTAAAGCATTTGGAGATTGGTATGTAATCTAATACACTAAAAGGTCATCTTTCTCCCCCTGACTGATAGATCATGAAGGTGTAGAAAAGAAAGGAACGTGTTTCATAAAAGTGACATTAGTAGACACGAGATATTTATTGAGACTAGGAAAAAAACACCTATATCCCTTTTAGAGATGAGAGTAACCCAGAAAGATACATTTAACAACTTTAGTATCTAATTTAGTGATTTGAGGATGGATATCATGAACAAAACAAGTACTTCCAAATATGCAAGGCTCAATGGAAAATAAAGGTTTCATAGGAAAGAAAATGTGATATGGGACCTCTCCATAAAGGATAGATGATGACATTCAGTTAACCATAAAGTAAGCTGTGGAGATAGCGTCAGCCTAAAAGTATTTAGGAAATTGTGTTTGGAATAAAAGAGCTCTAGCTGTTTCAAGAAGATGTCTGTTTTTTCTTTCAGCTACACCATTTTAGGATGGTGTATCAACATTCGAGGATTGGTGAAGGATACTGAGTTTAGTCATATAATTTTGAAAGGAATCAGAAAAATATTCTTTAGCATTATTACTTCTCAAAGTTTGTACAGAGACATTGAATTTATTTTTAACTTCGGCACAAAAGGCAGTAAAATGAGAAAATAACGCTGAACAATTTTTCATTAAGTAAAGCCAAGTCATCCGAGAATAATCATCAATAAAAGTAACAAAATACCGAAATCCAGTTTTGGAGACAATAGGACAAGGACCCCATACATCGGAGTGAACTAACTTAAATGGAAAACTAGATCTTTTATTAATACGAGAAGCAAAAGACATACGATGGTGTTTCGCAAACTGACATGACTCACAATCTAAAAAGGACATATGTTGAAACTCGAGACATAACTTCTTTAACAAGGATAGGGAAGGATGTCCTAACCGACGGTAAGCTTCAAAAGGAGTTAAGAAAACTGAGCAAGAAATGGATCTGGGTATCTTCAACCGAGTATCCAGAATGTATAGATCCCCTTCCATATGTCCACTACCAATAATATTCTTCGTTATAAGATCTTGAAAGAGACAATGATCAGGAAAAAAATAAGACACAATAATTGAGAGACCTAGTAATTCGATTGATAGACATTAAATTAAGAACAAATCCAGGAATATTGAGGATATAAGACAAAGAAATGGATGGTGTAGGATGAATAATACCAGAACCACTAATAAGTGTTTTAGAACCATCTGCTAAAGTTACTATAGATGAAGATGTATGTGGTTTAAAGGTGCTTAAAAGAGTGGGGTTACCTATTATATGGTCATTAGCACACGAATCAATGACCTACTATAAGGAGGAAAAAAGGCACATGGATGGGTTTCCAGACTCAACAACAGCCGTAATAGGTTGAGATGAATGCTTTAATGCGTCTTGATACTAAATGAACTTTTTGAACTCATCTGTAGGTAATGTTACTATTTGTTCAGAAAGATTAGATGTTGCAGCATGCGCTGAGTGAGCCCATTAATTTCTGTTTGGCAACTTAGGGCATGAGCGTTTAGTATGGCCTAACTCATGGGAATAATAGCATTCAACTTTCCCTAAATTCTAATTTCGAAAGGTTGAAACCCCCCTTTGTTCCTATGTCTTTGAGGGAATTTCCCAACGCCTGAGTGACTGAGAAGAGCATTATATGACTGCATAAATGAAGTAATCCCAATATCTGTACGAAGAACCTTGGAAAACACTTCATGAAGGGATGAGATTTCAACACTGGAGAGAATCTGTGACTTAGCAATCTCAAACTATGAGCTTAGTCCTACCAAAAAACTCATAACCACCATTTTCTCCCTTTGAGCTTGTTGTACCTTAACATCAGGACGAAAAGGTAGTAGGACATTTAACTCTTCATAAGTCTTTTTGAAGTTTATAAAGTATGTTTGAAGAGACTGTTCATTCTGTTTAGCATAATAAAATCCTTTCCAAACTTCATATATAAGGGTAAGGTTATCTTTTCTAGAATATAAAAATTACAAATATTCCATTAACTCTTTAACATACTTATAATGATTAATAAGACTTACAACTTCACCATTGATAGAATTTTGAATTTGAAGGAATAATTGAGCATCATCCCGTAACCATTCTCTACGCATGTGGTCCACTGGAGGGCCATCAGTAAGATGGTGATCTTGACAAATGCTCTGTAAGTAAATCCTAATCGTCTTCCACCAATCTAAATAATTAGTTCCAATCAACTTATGTTCTGTGATTTTACTTATCACTGGAACAACATTAGTCATAATCAAATTCTTCTGTTCATCAGCCATTAGGATAAACACTGAATATAAATGCAGAGGCATTAATAAATCACCACAAATATGTTGAACAATCACTCAACAACCTAGAAGGAGACTAATAGCAAAATTATTCACAAAATAAATAGTATTACCATTGCAAAATCATAGAAATAAAGAAGTAGAAGAGTTTGGAAATATACTGTTGCAAAAAGACAGAACAGGGGCGGGTTAGCAGGCAGGTCAGTGCTCTGACCTATCTCAGATTAGATCCAAATAGACACCAGGTGGAATGGTAAGGCAAGGAGAGGAGAGTCGGCAGTGGTTTGACTTGTTGGAAGGCACTGGGTGGCCGCATGTACCCACACACGCCGGCAAGTGGAAGAGAATGTAGAAGCTTTGGGTGGTATGTGAGGTCCACGCACAGGCCTATTGGTGCCGGTGTGAACGCCTGTTAAAGGGTGGCGGTGTTGATGGTGCCGACGGTGACACTAAATAGTCACTCTAAGTGGCTTAAGAATAAAACCCTAGGCTTGTATCCTAGGTCTGTTCACTGGATAGACCTCACAGGACAGAAAAACAGAGGGAACGACCTAACTTTGATACCATGTAGAAAGTATAGTTTTTATTTTTCACACACTTAACACTATACAATACATAGTGTTTATACAAGAATTCCTAATCCTAATTAGGCTATAATCTAGGAATACAATCCCTATAATTAAGGGATATGATCTTATGTAATCTCTACTATAACTATAACAAATAGTTTCTTGACAAGCTATCACACTAACAATGAATGGTTTGAACTTGCTTGGGATGAATTAAGTTGTAACTGAATTACTAAAGTAGCTATCATTTGGAGTATTTGAAGTTACATTATTATTATAAAACTAAATAGATCAACTACTAAGACACCCTAGACATGAGACAATACCAGAGAACATAATGATTTGATGAAAAAATTTATAATTTACTATTTTAGAAGCAAATGATGAAGGAGTACATTACAATTCATGTTATCAACTATGTACATCATCAACACATGTCTTCTACAACACATTTAGTTTAATACATATGGTGAGATTTTTAATACAATGACTCATGCATTTTCATATATATACTAAAATTTAACACCAACTATGAGGTTTGGAAACATCATTTACACATTAAATAGACAACCCTCAGAGCTACATAGTACTCACTCAAAATATTGCATGTTCTTGGTTATTAACAAATGCTTCAAAGTTATTATTAAGTTTTTATATGCTTGATAGAGGGAACATTACGTACCTTACTACTTCATTATATTATATGCTAATACATACCTTTCATACGTAGGGTTTGTTTCCACTCTTAACATGTTTATAACATTGGAGTGCAAATTATAGTGATGCCAAAGAACCTCTTCATTTATCCCATGGAACTAGAAATAGGCATCATCTCCCATCATCTTTCCTGTTAGTAATTTCTATCATAGTATCTTGTATGAAAGGAATAAAAAAAGTGGCATTATGATTATTTTTTTTGTTTTCGTATACGTTGTAGGGGGTTTATGTAATTCTTATGTTTTTCTAGGGATAAACTAATGTCTACCTAGTCCATAAAAACTGGCTAGGGAATCCAAAGATCAGCTTCACTTTCAAAACTACATTTCATCCTATATCCATGTCCCCATGTCAAAAGGACCACAAGAGAGGTGTAGTCTATTTTTTTCTTCTTTATCATACCATTTGCATATATTACATTGTACATGGTCTCAAGCCGACATGTATATTCTTACTGATTTTAATAATTTGTATTTATTTTATTATTGATATTTCTCCAAATGTGAGTGATTATAGGAATTCGATGAATGTAACGAATGTCATATATCTAACAAGTGTTGATGATGGCAAAGAATCACACCCTTTACTCCATACAAGTATGAAATTTATTAGTTAGGAAGATGTGTTTCAAATCTATCAACAGAAGCCAAGTTGAAGGGATTTATAATTGTAATAAGAGGTGGTAAGAAAGTCCCCTATAAAGTGTATATGTCCAGGAGGTTCATGTGTAATAAGGGTTCTTTTTATAAGTCAATAGTGATAAATGGGTTACCATTAAGGTCATCCTATAGAATTGATTATGAAGCTCATTTAAACTACTGAGCGATTGAAAGGTATTGAACCATAGTTAAATTTTACAATATCCATAACCACGTCTTTAAACCTATCATCATTCAGTTGATTTTCATATGAGAAGAAGGTTGGAGTTCAATGACATATATGGAATAAGACCATGTATAAACCTTCTAACAATTGTGATTGGCTTTGGGGGATATGAAAATCTTTCATGCTCATTCAAGGATTGCTTAAATTAATTGGACATAGTTAGGTAAGAGGGGATGTCAAAGTTGTTTATAAAATGAGAGAAGGATCATCAATTTCATTATGCAATCGACTGTTACGATAACGGGAGTTTAAAGAATGTTTATTGGGCTAATACATGTAGTCCTGTTGCTTACGAGGAGTTTGATGATGTTGTTACATTTGACGAAACTTATCGTGTTAACAAGAATGACATGCCATTTATAGCATTTGTTGGTGTAAACCATCATGCTTTGTCTATTTTACTTAGATGTGCACTCCTTGGTGATGAGACAACTGAAACCTTTGTATGGCTTTTTCGGACTTTATTGAGATGTATTAGAATGAATTGGTGAAATGGTTCAGCTTAGAAAAAAATTATTGGGTTCAATCTCTTTTCCACAAGAGTTTAAAATGGGTACCAGCATATGTTAGTGATAGATTTTAGATTGAGATGTCCACAACCTAGAGAGGGAAGGAATGCATGCTTATTTTGATGGGTATGTGCATGCATGTAGCTCTTTGACTCAACTTTTGTAGCGATATGAGAACGTGATAAAAGGGAAGCTTGAATGTGAGATTAAATCTAATTACCTTTCATTCGAGTGTTGTGAGCCATTGTTAATACGCTTTGACCTAGAAAATGTTTGAAAAAACACATATAATATTATAACATTTAGGCAGATCCAAGATGAACTAATATGTGTCATGTATTGCAATCTAACACATAATGCTTTAGTAGGTAATGCAAAGACATACAATATTGTGGAGATAGGTTGGGAAGGCATCATTGTTAGGGCATTCACTATAAATGTTAGTCAATCACCAACATATACAATTTACGCATGTAAGTTGTTTGAATTCAAGGGTATGGTTTACCATCCCATTTTCAAAATCTTCACCTGTGACAAGGTAAGCAATTTCCCCAACTACCTAATTTTGAGGAGGTAGCGCAAAGATGTTCCAAGGTGCCACACCAAAAACATGGTAATCGATGAAACAGATGTTGTTGCCAATTAGATGAAGAGGTTGGAATCTGCATTTTACAAAGTTTTGGACTATGCATTTGATAATATCACAAAGTATGAGTATTTTAGAGGTGTGTTAGACTAAGTATTTGTGATACTTAGTAGTGATGTAGGAAGGAAGGAAACCCTTGATCACATTCAATTGGATGGAATAAGTGTGTAGTTCAAGGATTCTGTAGTGTTTAGGTGATGTGTGAGACCTACCAATAAGTAGTTTAGAGCACGTCAGGAGAATGTCATCAGCAACAAAGATGAGGTGATGCAATTAAGACACAATTCAATTAACAATTTAAGTTTAATCATGCAATGTTCACCATTTTCAAGTAGACGATGTGGATCACCATCTTTTTTTTTTCTCTCTAATGCTATATGCATGCTAACATTTCATTTTTGGAACATTTGGAATGTGAACAAACTACCATCACACCTGTATACATCACAGCTACCGACTTCAAAATTCACCTATGTGTCTTTCATCTATAACTACGTCTAAAATCAACAGGCCTTAGGCCATTCAGCTTTTTAGGTTTACTGACGATCTTTTATACTAAATTTAAGGTTAATAGATTAGTATCTAACATGAAATCATGATATTCACAGACAATACCAATAAATGAATCCTATACAGAACCCCATCCGGTCGGACTAGCCAGATCTGATTACCATTCACCGCGTGCCTAGGTAACAATGGGTTGTCAACTTGAGTGAAGTTTAACCATATACTTTTCAGAGTAGCGATGTCAACGTGTTATCTTACATTATGTTACATTAGGTCAGTAATGGAAGTCACACCTTTGACTTGCCAACACTAAAGATCACCCATTTAATGCTCAATCTAGATGAAAGATTAATATAGATCCTTTGACATACCCTATAAATTGCACATGCTAGACACATGACGATGAAAACAAATTATGTAACTTTCCTATTATGAATTTCGGTCCATTTAAACTTTTTGATGCTTGCATCAAATTACCATAATCGTAAGTGGTTTGTTACCTAAATAGTTGTTTTATGTTTGGACCCATTTGTAAAAATGTTTGCATGCATGTACCTACATAGGTTGAATTCTTGTCCAAACCTAAAAAATTGTTAAATGTCCCATTGTATTACGATGCAGTGCTATGGTTGTTTTAATGTCAAAAATAAGGAAGGTAAACCTCATTCTTTAGTGGATTTACGATCTCTGGCAGCTATAAAAAGCTACCAATGATCATGGGTGGAGTTGGGACATACATGAGAGCCATGCAAATTTCATTGTGTTATACGAAGGAGTATTATAAAGGGGTGATAGATAAAACAAACATAACGTGGCCTTTAAACAAATAACCATCCAGAGAGTGAATAATCAACACAATGTCAAACATCAAGACATCTATTTTTTAGAGTAACTGTTGAACCAAGGTGGTTTTAACCATGTATTTTGATGATGAAAAAACATTATTCTTACTAATGCTTAAGTTTTTGATGATTTATAAGATAGGTTGATGTTTAAAGTGTGAGAGCACATATGTGGAGCTTAAGGTAAAAGAGCCATCTTGAAGATAATGAAGAATGGATCAAGCATTAAAGAGTTAGAATAAAGATCAAGATTAACGATTAAGAAAAGAAGATGAAGCTTATTTAGGCTTAGGAAAGGTCTTAAGTTGTAAGTCTTCTTGATCTTGATCAATACTTGAAAGAAGGACTGTCACATTTTCATGATCATATTTGTATATAAGCATATAAGAGTTGAATTGTGATTTTAGTAATTAACTAGAACTTGATTATGGCTTTGACATAGGGAATTGAATTAGAATAGAATATAGGCTAAATGTTACATGATCAAGAAGTAATGTGATTAATTGTCTTAATGTATGATTATTGATATGTTTAAGAGCATTGATATATTGTTTAAATGTTGTCCTGTACAGTTAATTTTGTTTAAGTCTAATTGCATTGTGAATTTATGATTTATGAATTGATTGAAATGGTTTTAAAGTTGGTTAAAATGAAAAGTTTTCATAATAAAGGAAATTTTTAATTTTGAATTGATTGAAATGTTTTTATGATTTAAACATCCTTGAATTATGCTTTAAAACTTGCTTGAAGTGTTGTTTAATGTTAGGAATTTTTTTGGAAATTTTTGGAGTTGGTTTGGAGATGTTTTTTTTCATATGTTATAGACATAAAATGAAGGACTATTTATCCTTAAATGGCGAGCTCAAGAGTGCCATTATACTCCTTATTTCTATCATCCTCAATGGTGGGTTGCTCATTTGTTAACTGATAGGGGTCAATTTGATATGATTTTTATAGTTAATTTGATGCATTATGACCCCTATATTGTGTTTAAATGTTTAATTTATGTCCCATATTGTTTGAGCTAACACTCATACGAAAACACATATTTAGATTCAGTAGAGGTGGACTTCAAATATGCACTTGAAACAACAACCAAAACATGACTCACCTCTATATGAAGTCTGTTAAGTTGACCACTTTACTCAATAACCCAAACATTTCCCCACTGACAATTAATTCTGCCTCAAGCCATTGATAGACAACTAAGGGACTACTTAGGGTTTGCGAGTAAATAACTTCAAAGAAGAAGCAAAGAGATTCCTATATAGTACTTTGTCAATTTCTTATTCAACCCCACTTTTTACTTCTCAACTTTTCATTGTTGTGCAAACAATGGACAAAACAAAACCTTAAGATATTAGTGAAAATTAGAGGTTGTAAATATTCATATGAGAAATCAAAGGAAATTCGACTTACTACTTTGTCGATTTCCCATATAACCCTAATAATTAGTTCTCTCCTTTTCATTCGACATGATCCCATAGACAGATACCTTAACAACTTAATGAACTTTAGGGATTAAAAATGTTGGAGGAGAAACATTGGAACTCGGACAAACTTGTTGAACCAATTTCCGATTTAATCCTCCTATTCCTATCTGACCTTTTTATTAAGTGTTCTATTTTGTTAGACCACATGGCACGAGAGCTTCTAATGAAGGCTCCCAACAAAAACTCCTTAGTCACCCTCTATAATTTAATATGATTAGCAATACATTATAATAATTTTCTCATCATTTAAGTGAGAATAAGAGTTTCAACACTGTTAGATTAGATTTAGGAAAATAGAAAAGGGAAAACTACCTGACCCACAATTCATGACCCTCCATAGCCTGCAGTGCCAGGTAGTTCACCAAACAGGAGTATTTTAACAATATAAAATAAAATAATATTAAGATTCAATAAGGGTAAAAAAGTGAAATGATATGAAGAGTTTGGAAGCAAGTTTTATGACGAGTTTGCAAGGAAGATTACCACAAGTGTATGTGATTCTAATTGTCTATCATTGTTTGTTGTTTCAAAGGTTGAATGTGTGAAGGAATTGACGAAAGAAGGAAATAAGCAGAAAATGGATTTCTAGGGTAAAATAATGTAGGTAAAAGTTTGTATAATGATTGATGTGTTTTGGTAAAAATATGTATTGGGACTTAACAACCCATGATCTGAATTCCTATGTTACGTCTTTTGGATTCTTCGTAATAGCTAACTATTAGGGCATTTCCAAAGAACAGGGTTTATCAAGGGTGAAGAGAAAAGAGGTGGTTCTTTTAATCATTTGCCTAGGGTTAGTCACAATTTGAAGATGAGGCGATGCATTGAGGCGAGAAATAACGAAGGATTTAGAGATACATGTATCTGTGTGTATGTTCGTGTGCATGTATACTGTGTAGTTAGGTGACTGAAAACCATCGATCGACTAAGATTTTTGAATTCTTTGTGTCTTTTTCTGGGTCTTGATTTTGGGATCTCATTTCTATGGATAGCTTAGATTTGATCAAGGTTGGCGAGTTTTCTTTGCTTTGTTTTATCTCACTTTCTCAGCATTCCAGACACCATCAAAGCTTGCTCCAACTTGAGGTAGAATATCCTCTCTTTTTTTGATATGGGTTTTCATAATCTCTTTGTAGATTAGGAAATGTCATGTTCTCTAAGTATTGATTTTGGATCTATTTTCTGTGTTTGTTTCCAAAGATGAGAACTTTTGCTTTAGACGTGCCTTGCTCTTTTTTCTTTTTTCTTTCCTTCTTTGAACTAATAAAAGTTTTTAATTATTTGGGTTTTGGAATTTGGAGGTGGATAATTCACTCGCATTTTTTATGACTGAGTTTGTTGAATGCTTTTGTTATTTTGCTTTTATAGGCTGCATCTTAGTGTTGAGTTCAATAGTAATGAGCAAATCATGCTTTTGTTTCTACATGGGAATATTGGTATTCACTGCAGGTGTGAAAAATTCACTAAATTCCCGTGCTTGTTATAGTAGTTAGCCAGCTTGCTTTTATCTATTTTAATATCTTCATCTTTTCATTTATTTTAAAAACAATGTGTTCGGAAGTAATCTTGAGAATTGTACTAGCACCTGCTCTTATAAAACAGGCAAGGTGCCTATAATGGGTTTTTTCCTTTTTTTTTTCCTCTTATTAATTTTCTTGAAATGGAAGGACCTATAGTAGGAGATATAGCCATGATGAATCTCATGCTTTATACTAGCACCTGCTATTATAAAACAGGCAAGGTGCGTATAATGGGTTTTTTTTCCTTTTTTTTCCCTCTTATTAATTGTCTTGAAATGGAAGGACCTATAGTAGGAGATATAGCTATGATGCATCTCATGCTTTATTTGGAACTACTTACTTACTAGTTACTACCCTGATTACACACTTGAACTAATCATTGGGGGCTTGATTAAACAAAATTTAATAACTCCAATTATTCTATTATTTAAGTCCTCTAAAAATATAAACACTTTTGATATAGTATAGATCCTTATTTTGTTGCTATATTTGCTTTACCTCTACAATAAGCCATGTGTTGGCTAGGAAAATGGTAACTTTAGCTAGACAACTTCCCTTTTTTTTTTCTTTAGTAAAGCAGTTATTGAGATCCATTAAGAGAAGGAATCATAGTGTACATAATCTTAAGTGCCCTACTGTTCAACTCTCATCTTTCAGTCCTAAAAAATTTCCTATTTGCCTTCGACACCTAAAACTGTCCAAACTTAAAGTTTGCAATGCTAGAGGCAATGAAAGTAATGGTGCTAGTCAAGGGAGTGGCTTTGGAAGTGGAGGCAGTGGAGGTGGTATAGGTTGTTCTAGGGACTCAAATTTCAACAATTCATCATCATCATCTTTAGGGGCTTTTCTTAAAAAGATGGAGATCCTGGGTGGTTGCAGACCCTCAGTTCCCTTTTAAGGTTATAATGGAGGAATTAGTTAATGTTTCTGCTTATGTTTTTGGTGACATGGCTTCACATCCTGAAGTTGGACTCAATGAGCTTGATTTTATTTTCTCAACTTTAGTAGTCGATTCCACTTTGAATTTTACTCTCATATATCTCTTGGCACATATTGCATTTGCTTTTAGTGCTAGTATCCTTGCTATGTTTTCCAATTGTCCACCAAACCATATGTTTGAGCTTAGTGCATACAGTATCCTGAACCGATTTGGAACCCTAGTATATAGCGGAATAATTTTTGCTACTATTGGGTTTGCCGCGGGACTTGTTGGTACTACAATTCCAATGGTTTAATCAATATAAGAAAGAAGACGGGTTCAACTTTCGAGACTCCAAACAAACCACCTCCAACTCTTTCAAGCACCTTATGCTTAGGCAATGTGTAGGGACAACGGGATGGTACCAAACCTTGCAACAACTGAAATTGAGTTGGTTATAAGACTGAAGGAGTTATCATTTAAGAAAACATGGTAACATTTCCTCTAAATTCCTTTATATAACTATGATGGTCCTTTTAGTTATCTTTCCAATTTGAAATTTTTTGTTTATTGTATTGGTCATTATTTCCATAATCTATTACTTGGAAAGCAATTTGAAAGGTATAATAAAATTGCTATCAAGTGTTGAACTTTTAAAAGAAGAATTATTAGTAGTGAGGATCGGGTGTACAAGTTGACTACCTTTTATTTACTGAATTTGACATACTTCTTTGTGTTTGTCGTAAGGCAAGAGGACCTACAAACAACTTATTATATAAGACTTCTTATGTTTGTTTTAAAATTTTAGAAGCACAATTAAATTTCATTGTAACCATTTTATCCAAGATGATAGTCTGCTTGTTAAATGAAAGTTTTGTTGTTAGTGCATGAATAAAGAAAAACTCACTATGGTCATTAGCATGCACTTATAAGGAGTGGAATTTCTATACTAGCTTTCTGTATCTTATTTATCTAGTATAATTAAACTTGGTTAAATGAAATGTATTGGAGCATAAGCAAAGTGACATGATTCTGCAACTTATCTTTATGAAGAATCTCTCCATTGAATCATTTATCTCATGGATTTTATCATTTTTGGTTTTCTTTCTAAATATGGTTGGCTTATCGTCTACCAAGAGATACTTCACTTTCTTATAATCCGAGTGAAAAGAAATGTTTCTAGAAAGGACATGAGACATATGCATATGAATATTTCTTTTGTTCATAATATTTGATCTAACACTTGAAGAATGAAATTTCCAATTGATAAATTTTTGTTACAAGATTCTCTTTTATGTCTATCTATATTTTATAACTATTGTAATCGGTGATTAACTATTGCCTTATTCAGTATCCATGGTCTGATAGTGATGAAAGCATAATATATTTTTGCACTTTATATGTAAATTGGGTTGTATTTAGCATTTTCACTTTATTGGTCTTAATTTTTAATATGATATTAATTGTGGTTTAGTAATTTATACTTGACGCATGCCCATTTCATTCATTTGCTGGATTTTAGTTCATTTCGTCTATGTAAACATTTCTTTTTCACTACATTTAAATAAGTTTGAAATTCCAAGTACAACATTGAAAGTCTAATGTTATGGATGCAAATTATTCCTAAGTTCTTATTCGTTTTTTAACTTTGTTCCAAGCGGTATGTTGGAAGTTTGCTTTTTTCAAAAAAATGGTGAAGATCTATTCCAAAGTAAAAAAATATGATAACATGTATAATTTATAGGCATAAGTTTATTGTATGATGGGTTGGTTCAGCTATTGCATAAATTAAATTTTGAAACGGGCCCCAATTTCGCATGTGCCCTATGAAAGTTATTAATTAGGTGAATAAAATTTATTTTTTAAGTTGTGTTACTTATACACAAATCCTAATGTAAGGGCTCATGGGATGCATAATTTAGAGTGCAGCGTGTTTCCTCAAGTAGGATAAAGCTTTTAGTCCATGCCCCATGACATTATAGGGTAGTTTAAATGCTAATAGTCCAAGTATATCCTCCAATGTTTTTAATACTGGTATGTACCAGTAATGCCATACCGAGTTTCATTCGGTATGGGCTGATCTTGTACTGTATCGGGTCGATATACTAGCCCATATCAAATGATATTAAGCCAGTATTGAAATATAGAGGCTAGTATTGAAATACAAAAAATTATCGTTTGATTGATTAAATAATCGGCCAATCGATATTCAAATATATACTATATCAGTCGATTGATTTATTTAATAAGTAGACTGATAATCACTGTATATGGAATAAAACAATTATCATAGTCCATGCATAGTAAAGTAGTCCACTTTCTTTTTATTTTTCTTTTATTTTAAAGTTTTAGAAAGATTTTAATATATAATCTTTAAATTATATATTAAATAAGTTATTTATTAAATAAAGAGATAGATATTACTTAATGCATTAAATATAAACATTTAAAAATTATAATAAATAAATTAAAATTTGAAATAAAATTCAGTTAATTATAAAGTTACACATAAGTCAATCATTTCCTAGTCTAAAAAAATCAAAGGTTGCTTTATTAGGATTATTTATGATACAAACAACAAAGATGAGTTTGAATTGAAATGGAATAAAATGCTAGATAAGTATAAAGTTAGAGGAAGTACATGGATGAGATCTCTCTTTCAGCAGCGTGTAAGGTTGGCTTCTCTATATATTAATGATACATTTTGGGTAGGCATGTCAACAATACAAAGAAGTGAAGGGATGAATACATTTTTCGATGGTCATATACATGTAAAGAGTACATTGGCATAATTTGTTGAATAATACGAGAACGGTATTAGGGAGAAAATTAAACAAGAAATGTACATAGATTATTTGTCTTTTGTAACTTCTATTTTGTTAGTAACTCGATTTGATATTGAGAAGTTATTCCAGAAGACATACACTAATATAATATTCAAAATTATCCAATTTGAGCTCACGAGTGTCATGTATTATGATATTATAGCAACAAAAGTGCAAGGAGATGCAAAGATCCATCTTGTCACTAAGTTAGGTGAAGAGGCAATGTTATCGAAAAGTATGCAGTCACCATCATGTAAACAATGTCTGAAGCCAAATGCAACTGCAAGCTGTGGATTTCAAGGGAATCATGTGACATCACATTTTAAAGATTTTAACTACAAATACATTACGTTAGATTCCAAAAAATATTGTATTACTATGTTGGCGTAAATATGTCAAAAGGCACTATTCAAAAATTAAAATAGGAAGCATTTGAGAAGATGATGACATTTCAATGAATAGGATGAGAACGTTAGAATCTGCATTCTATCAAACTATAGATCACGCTATACATGCTGAAACAAAATTTGAGTACCTGCAAGGTTTGGTACAACAAGCTCACACCACACTGACTAGTGGGGTTGGAATGAATATAAGTAATGTTGAAGATGGCTTACATCTCTACTAGGATTGGAGTGTGCAATCCACTTGTTTCTAAGAGATGTGGGAGGCCTTCAAATAAAAGGTGTAAATCAAGATTGGAAGATTTTTGACATTGCAAGTGAAATAGAATGAATGTAACTATATATACTAATTATTGTATGCGATGTTTGCATTACCTACTTTTATTTGTGTACATAGTTATAATTTTATAACCTAATCCATCTTAACTCAACTTCTTTTGGTTATTCCTAGGTGATAACAACAAATGGAATCACTGGAATTTCAAACAACTCCTCAAATGTTGTTCATCAAAAAAATGTTACTCTTAATGACGTTAGTACGGTCTACGTATCCAAACAGGTTCATTTCTTAATTAGTTAAGCATAATCTAGCATAATTTCAGCTTATATATCTACTAAATTTAGTGCATAATTCATCCCAATGTCATTGGTAACAACTTAATTATGATAAAATTCTATAAACAGGTCTTGTAACAATGTGGGTATTTTGAAACATGGACCTGCTGTAGATAATTTTATTTCCAAACTTATTTCTGTAGAAAATTTGTAGTCATTAAACTACTCCTTTCAGGTATTACATAGGGATTTTGTATTGTTAGATAAAAGAAAGTTGCAGTATCATTGAGGTAGACCAAAATTAATACTCAAGTGCCTACCAATTAGGATGTCCCTCATAAAAAAAAGAACTTGATAGTGACCATAAGGAATAATTCTTGTAGCCATCAATTTACGATAAATCCTTGTGATTTTCAAGTACTTGATGGGTTGGCATTTAATTCCTAATGAACAACTTACTGCCTATCCATTATTCCGTAATGATTGTTTCATTATGGTTAGTTTTTGGGATCTACAAAGTAGTTAGAACTTTATTTGCCAAGCTATATTTTGCCCATTATTGTTATATGTTTTGTATTATCATACTATGCATATATATGTTCTAGACAATGTAAATTACTATATACTTTCAACATATTAGTATTTTACCAACTTCATATTGCCTATATATTGTGCACAATAGACTTACTTTTCTGTAGTTCTTTACCTTTATGTTTTATATGTAATTTATTGTTGTGTGCAATCTACACATTTTTACTACACCACTAGCATAATCTCATATGATTTTTTTTTACATAAATGACTACCATTATCTCTGGTTACATACTTGAGTGATCAATCTTAATAAGGTTTGTTAGAAACAAAATGTTATCATTAATCATTACTTGGCCATAACACAAGGCATGAAGGCAATCAAATTAATTATAAAATGAATGAAACAAGGAGTTAACCACTTAAATTTCAATTTATTATAAGATATAAAACATTAAAAAGCAATTACACTTTTGTATGTTATTTGACCATGAACATTATCTTCAACATGATTTGTCTACAATATGGTCATTTGAATCTAATGGAGATGTTTCAAAAAGGGACGTTATTGCCAATTAGTTTATATTGAGTGACATTATTTCATTGAAAGTAATCAAGTGGTTGTGACTTCTTTGAAATTGACCCACTGTCTTGGAGTAATTAAACAAACACGTGATTATGTTGCCTTCATTCTCATCAATTCATCGACTACTGTTATATATGTCCAATTCACATAATGTGTAATGTGTGTATAGCAAACCAAAATAGCAGAAGCCCTTGAACACCCCTGTAAAAAATTGATGTCAAAGACTGTATACAAGTCCTATGACAAAGTTTAAAAAATGATTTAAAACAAAATACTAATCTGTTGTCATTGGCCTCAAGTAGTTAAAGGAAACACATTAAAGTTAGTCAAATGTACAACTTCAATCATTACTCAACATAATATAATGATGTGTCATGCAAGATTGTGTTTCTTAATTCAAGCAAGATTGAATTCAATCCTTGGTATGTTAAACATTCCATGAGAATGGCATGGCAATCCTTCAACATGAATATTGGTATAACTCCGATGGGAAGAAAAAAGAAGTTTCCATTGGTATGACTAAAAGGATGGATATAAAGTTAGCAACTTCTAAAAGAATCAAAGATGCAGAAAAAAGGCTAGATGTATTGAAAAGAAAAGGACATGTCTTACTTATTTGGTTCTCCAGGCTTAAATTCTCGTATATATGCAAGGCAAGAAAATGGGCCAAAAGGAAATCATGTTCAAATATTTCACCAAAGACAATGGTAATCAAATTATCCTCATCACCAGCCTCATTTCATTTGATCGATGCCATAAATTTTCTTGTCTATAATTAATCACATTCTAAATCCCTAATGTTCATGAGTCTAGAAATAGGATGAATAAATCTTTGTAATCCCTAACCACCTTAATCATGCTTGATTCATATTTAAAAATGAAGTAATGAATAAATCCAACTGTTTTAGATGTGCCTCTTGAAATCATTAGGGTGGTCACGAAGCCAAGATCAACATTTGTGCATAAACTTACAAAGTCAGTTAAATAGTGCCTTAATATTGCAAGCCTAAATAGTTGGTTCTCAAGAAAATGGAACAAAATTGAAAAACTTATCTTTATTATTCAAGGAACCAAAGAAACAAAGGTCATCAAAGAAGAGAGAATAACTTATACATATCATTAAAAAAAATTTAGGACAAGCAAAATGTCACTAACTAATCGTTGAAAAGGCATGAGTTTATTCTACTTCAAATAACATAACAAGGATTTCTATTACATACTAACATGAGCTTATATTCAAGGGGCCTGATCCATGATGAAAAACCTCATGTTTAGCAATTCTCAGCATAAGATACAACAATCCTATATGAATTTGCACTTGATCATCCAGGAAGTCCATATAGTTGTAACAAACTCTCGTGCCATTCGATAGAAATAAATAAGAAGCTCTAATATTTGAATACTCATGCTGATCCATATTAGAAAATTTAAATTTTAATGGAATATTTTAATCCATATTCATTTTTAGATATAGAAGATTTAAATTAAAAAATGGATACAATAAATTTTTCCTATATAGTAAATCTAAAACCTAAATTAGAATTAGGAAGCCCCAGCAGACTTAATCCTAATATTATAGATATTTCTAATACTAGGAGACAAGTTCCACCTAGATTTCGTCCTTCACGGGCTTATAATCCATCATATTATGATCCTTTTGATAGATCTTCATCTTTTCATAAACTTGTAGAAGGATATGTAGCTACTTCAATATTAGGAACAAATTTTCAAAATACACCTTTTGATAAAATGAGATCTAAGTCGATAAATCCCTTTGGAATATATCTTGATTTAGATTGTATTATAAATGTAGAAGAAGCAATAGATAAATGGGAAACAACATTAAGCTTAGCAATTCATATTAACTAAATGGATAGGGATTTAGCTTTAGCCTTTTTAGAAAAAACTTACTAAATAATGCTCTTAGATTTTGGAAGTAGTTAGATCCAACTACAAAAGCTACGATAATAGGTACTGATGATATTAGTAATATTGTTACAAGAATTGCTGAATTATTCAAAATAGAATTTTATGGAGAAGGAAATTATCTTAAAGAACCTGATATTCTTCAAAGATATATGAGAGCATCTGATAGATTACAATTATGTGATATATGTGAAATTAATAGATATATTTGTGTCTTTCAAGATTATTATTATCATATTTATAATCAAGCTAATCAAGATTTATCTACTTATCTACACATGTTTTATTCTAAGATACCTAACCCATAGGGTACTAAATTAGCTAGTTTATATCCTGTCACAAATCTAAATGATACATTAGGAAAAAGGATATCATTTTTCAAACATAAGATAAGTGAATGGTGTGGTGATGCCATACTATTAAACAAAGTAAAGCTTTAAAAAAGCAAAATAGTTTATGTTGTTATAAGTTCAAAATGCCAGCTATGATAGGATGTGACAATTCTTATTATTAAGATTAAAAGAAAATATAAAAAGGAAAACATTTTTATAAACGAAGATATTTTAAAAGGAGAAAAGCCAGATATTATAAAAGAAAAACATGATTTAAACCTAGGAAGCCTATGCATCACTAAAATAAGCAAAAAGGAAGAAAGATAATAGAATGTCATTGTTATTACTGTAAAGAAAAAGGCCATTATGCAAATGAATGCCCTAAAAGATTTAATAAGAAGAAAATAGAGATAGATAATTATATTGAAGATATGATCAATAATGAAGATTTTATATTTATTAATACCTTTGAAGATTATAATTCCGATGAAAGTGTTTATATCAAAACAGACACTGAATACGAAACAGATACAGAAGATTCTAATGAGTGAAATTATAAAAGCTTCAACTTCACAAGGATTACAACCTATAATAGATACTTCTGAAAATAGAGGAGAATATAAACAAGATATTTTAATAGATAAAAAATTATTAAAGAAAATACAAGATGCAGGATATTCTTTAACTTCTTATAGTGGATTTAATACTTCTTTATTTGAACGGATAGGCATTAAACCTCAAAAACATAATATGTTTCAGGAGATAAATATACATGAAAAAGCTTTAGATATTAGTTTAACTCAGAATAGAGTTAATATACCTCTTTTATCTAAAAGAGACATCAGACAAAAAATAGATAAACTCCCTAGTAATATAGAAATATAATTGGATGGGTTCATATAGGATCAATTCAGATAATTGTACGAGCAACATTTCGAGAAGGAATAGATACTCATATCATATTAGCAGTGATTGATAATAGGATATAGAAAAGAGAAGATGCATGTCTTGGAGTTATTCAAGGAAATCTTAGATATAAAAAACTTATGTTTAGTATTCACCCTAGATTTGGATATCATATTGATGATATTAATTTTGATAAAGTTTTAACATTAGTTCAAAATTTCAAAAGAAAAGATTTGATGCATGTAAGAAATAGACCTTACTCAATCACTTATCTATTATCTTATGCATTATCCAATACACATCATACAGAATGCTATGCTACATCAGATATTATAGTTTTTCAAAATTATTTAAGGAAGTAGAAAGAAGCTATCCTCTTAATTTTTCTTAAATAAAAAATCAGAAAATGATTTTTATTTAGATCTACAACCTAGACCGCAGATTGACTCTCATAATAGATTAATTCCAAGATTATCTTATTTTGATGCAGGAGTTAGATCTAATCGATCTATGATAAGAGCTGATCTTAATAGATCAGAAAATTACGCTATAAAAGGTGAATATTATGATGGATTACAATTTAAATATTGTAAAATCCTAATAGATACAGGTGTTAATGGTAACTATATTAATCTTATATTTCTTAATTCATTAATACCCTTCACTTTAGAAGAACTTTCACAGTTATACAAACTTTAATGGAGAAACCCATCATATAACTACAATGGTAGAAACACGAATCAAAATTGGTGATCATATCATCCCTGTAAGATTATATGTTGAATAAGAAAGTCATCATATAGAAATCATGTTAGGAACTAGTTTCTTGGATCAAGTCCAACCTTTTAAGATTACCTAACATGGGATTACAATTATACATAATGATGTTTTTATTTACATCTCTAGATAATGACACATTTAACTAGTATTTATATTCCTATAGGAATAACTTATCCAGATTATAAAGCAGAATACTTCCCAACATACATAGATAGTGGTGCAAGTTCATGTCTCTACAAATCAACTTGCTTTCCTGCTCAGTACTATGAGACTCGCAAACCCATAATTGGTTTAGATATTTCCAATAATTGATTACACCTTTCTAAATGCATACTACAACCTAAGATATTGTTAGGATCCTTTCTTGTTAAATGTCCTCCTTTTTATTTTCATGATACCAGTACTGATGTTTTACCTGGTAATAACTTTCTACAGTAATTTCATAAGATATTATTTGATACTCTCAAACATCATATTCATTTTAAGACTCCTTGTGCTTATTGGATTATGGTTAACCGCATTAAATTTGCCTATAACCATCAGACACCTATTCCTTTTATGCCTCGCCTAACCTAACGTGGTGATATAGATTACCAAGAAAATTCGATTTTTCCAAAAGGAAAACATCTTCTTAAGATAGACACTTATCTTGATTATTCTACTAAACATTTAAAAATGATAAAATATCAATATGATTTAGTCAAAAAAAAGATAAAAAGAAATTATTCAGATAACCCTTTACAATTTTGGGAAAGAATAGATCTGAAGCCCAACTAGAAATGATAGATAAATAAAAAGTTATTGGAGTAACAACAATGAGATATAATATAGAAAACCAAGAGGAATTCAAGAAACAACTTCTTGAATTATAAAACCTTAAGATAATTAGATCTAGCACTTCCCCTCATTCTTCTCCAGCCTTTATGGTTAGAGGTCATACAAAACAAGTAAGGAATAAGAGTAGAATGGTAGTTAATTATAAAAAGCTTAATGAAAATACAATTTTCGATGGATATTTCTTACCTCATAAAGAAACCTTGATTAATCTAACTAGAGGAAAAAATATATTCTCTAAATTTAGTTGTAAAAGTGGATTTTGAAAAATTAGTATGCATTTAGATGGTTTTGATTATACTGCATTCTTTACTCCTCAAGGACATTATGAATGGTTAGTAATGCCCTTTGGTTTGAAAAATGCTCCTTAGGCATTTCAACTTAAGATGGATAATATATTTAAACAAGTTAATTTTATTCATGTTTATGTTGATGATGTGGTGATAGCTAGTTCTTCTATACAAGAACATTTGAAACATCTTGATATCTTTGCCGATATATGTCATCAAAATGGTTTAGTCCTTTCAAAAAAAAGCCAAGATAGGATAAAATAAGATAGAATTTTTAGGAATGGAAATTTGTTGAACCAAGGGAGGTTCCAATCTTGGTTTTAATGATAACAAAACATGTTTGATTACCAATGGTTTGAGTTTATGATGTTAATCTTAAAGATAGGTATGTTTGAAGAAAAATCCATTATGGAAAGCTTGGAGTTTGAAGGTCAAATTTGAAGATAATGGCAATTTAACAGAATTGGAAGTTTCAAGACTTAGATAGGTTGTTTAAAATATGTTTGTAAGTTTTACTTTATTTTCAATTGACCTAAGGGCTTAAATTTGATCATGCATTGCATTTGAAATTTCATAAATGCATATTATCTAAATTCATAGGCTAAATCTTGTGTTTAAATTGTTTTAAGGTATTTGATCATTCATATAGCCTCAATACATGATGTCAAAAGTGTTTGAAGTCTCAATTATCATTAAGAACACGTTTGGAATTGATTAGAGTAAGTTTTGTAGCATATTCTGTGTTTTCTGGATACTCAACAGCAGGCTGATCATCCATCAACGACACTATGCTTGAGTGTTGTTGTACCTTTGTTTCCAGAAGCTATCAACGACGGGTTGTTCTTAGCTCAACGGCGTCGTTGATCAACCCAGAGGGTGTCGTTAAAGAGTCAGACTCTAACAGCTAGTTTCTCCTTTTGGGTCTTATGCTTTTTGTCCTCATTCTAACGTCTTAAAACCCTCCAAAACCCTCATTAAGCCTCCTAACACTATATATACTCCTTAGAAGCGAATTGTAACACTCTAGACACTTCAAAAATTGATCAAACCTTCTGAAATTCTCAAAAGCCTCTAGCTTCTCATATTACTGCACTTAGTTTCATTCGATCTTTTATTGTCAAATTGTGTTTCTAAGTGTGCAAAATTGTGTTTAATACCTTGCTTGAGTGTGTAAGAGTTTATTTGATCCATCTTTTACATTTTAGAAAGATTATTTCAACAGATTAAAGCTAGAACTCATTCATATATCAAAACTGTCTCTATTGAGACTGTTCTAACTTGAATCTCAATTTCAGGTGATCAAACCTATTTTTAAAATTGTGTTATTGGAGTTTTCAGATTGCCTAAGGTCTCTAGATTGTTTTTGAATCTTGTTTCGCATTTTTTAGACTTGTTTAAGCTATCATTGGGTTAGAAATCTCATATACTTCAAGATAACTTCTATTTTCATTGTTTCAAGTTTTATTTTTTAACCTGCTTAACTTATTTCCTTGTTTTTGTTATTATTGTTTTATGATTTTTTAAGTTCTTAGGAGTCAGATTAAACTTAGTTTCCAATTATTGGTTGGATATTTCATCATTTGTATGCATTAGTTCACTTAGACATCAAAACTGTCTAGTTTTTTATGTTCTTCATTCAATCAAGATTTTCATCATTTTAATCACTTCTGGGTGTATAAGTTTATTGTGGCTATTTCACATAAAGTTTTAGGAGTGCTCTAGTATTTTTAGTTTGATTTTTAAGCACTTATATTTGTGATTTGTGCTGAATATTCAAAGAGTGCTTAAACTGTCCAGATTTTGTGATTGGCTTATCTTGATCATATTGCTTGAACATATGCACGTTTTTATATTTGATATCTGCCATACTAAGTTTATTTAGGCTTTTAAGATTGTTATCATTCATCCATATCATTCATTGAAAGCTAAAGCCCTTAGTTTAATTGTGCATTAAGTGAAACACCTTTCAAGGTGTATTTAGTTACTTGAATTTGGGGGAATTGAATATTTTGGTTATTTGTGAATTGTAT
>JAOXYD010111241.1:0-11461 GCA_028565735.1 Pinacopodium congolense
CTCCAAGCTTTCCATAATGGATCCTTCTTGAAACATACATAACTTTAAGATTAACATCATAAACTCAAACCATTAGTAATTAGGCATGTTTGGTTATCATCAAAACCAAGATTGGAATCTCCCTTGGTTCAACACAAAATATCAAGTAACATATGATCAAGAAAATTCATCAGTATAAGTGTAAGTTCAAGGAATACCTCTCTTTTACATTTGTTACCAACTATACTACTTAAATTCTTTACTTCCTTAGTTCAATAATGTTGGCAGTTTTTCTTTTTCTTTTTTGTTCTTAAAAATACCCTTTAAAACCTACAAAACAAATTTAACGAATCTTTGGTACTTATATTATCTTGGGTCTTTGATGGTTAGTTTCATACCTATCATAACTATTTGATAAAAAATAGTCATTGCAAAATTTTTAAACATACCCAAAGCGACCACAATAATGACAAGTCAAAGGTTTATGTGATCTATATGTATTTCCATGATCATATCTTGGTCTAGATCTATTGAAACTTCTAAATGTAATGTATCAGATGAATGAAAATAAGGTCTCATATTGTTCCTATATGCATTTCATGATGTAAACATTTTTCTTTAATGAAAATTTTGTTTAGAATATATTTGAGGCATATTTATTGGCATATGCTGAGTATGATAAACATTTATAGAAACATTCATATAAGCAGGGGGAACATATGAAGTAAAAGGTCTTTATGCATTATTTTGATGATGTGCATTAATAAAGAAATTATGTTTATTTTTAGGCATATGCACATTCTTTTTGTTTGATGTATACAAAAATACATGATGATTCTTTCTATAAAGAGAGTTAGATGATGAAGGCCTAGAAATTTTTTTAACAGATGGCTTAGGTTCTTCTTCCTCTAAGTTCTTTGCTTTAACAAATTTAGTCATGCTAGAAGAAGGTCCATGATCATTCACATAGCCTAAACCATGTCTATTATTTGTAATCTTTTGCTCATTTAACATATTTTCTAATTTTTCATTCTCTTTCGTAAATTTAGCTGGAGAGTCCTTAAGGGAATCTATCTCTTTCTTTAATAATGCATTGTCTTCTTTTATTTCAAGCTTACTATCATCCACATTCATCAATTCTAATTTATTCTTTAAAATCCTATTCTCTTCTATCAATTTTCACATTTCGCATTTCACATTCAAATAATGTACTTCTATCAATCTCTAAAATTATTTCCATTAAACAAAGGAGGTACTTTTAAACTAAGTGCCATAATCTTTACTTACTAATTTGTTAGAATTAAAATAATGTAAAACCTAGGCTCTGATACTAATTGTTGGCCCTATATGAAACCTAAAATGGGGTGAATTAGGAACTAAAAAATTCTTCTAAGTTATACAACTTAATCCTTAACTAATTTATTTAGATGCCAAAGCTAAAAGACAATTCTAATTTATTGAATTGAATAATAATAATAAATTAAACAATAAAAATAAATGCATAAAAGTAAAAGAGTAAGGGAGAGGGATATAATTGATTTATACTAGTTTGGAGTAATCCACTTGTTCCTACATCCAGTCTCCAATACCACTGTTGAAATTTTTACACTATTGCAACCAAAATTACAACGTTAGAAATACAATACTTTTCAAGGCTCAAGGATAACCTTTCACTCTCCTTTTCAAGGCTAAGGAATACCCTATCACTCTCTTTTCTACGGCTAAACAATAATTTCATAAATACTCTTCTTTTTCAAAGCTCAAGAATAACCCTTACAATAATTTACTCACAATTTACGCCCTTCTCATAAACACACCTTATAAAAGATAGTCACTCTTAACTCACCAAGATGTAAAAAGGGCTCCCACAAAATTTATGAATGCATGCACAATAAAACCAACATATAACTTCACCAAAAACTCATAAACACTCTTAAGAATACTCTAACATTTGTACAGTTCATTCACAATATTTCTCATATCATAAACCACACAAACAACATCTATTTATAACCAAAAACTTTAGTAATTCCATTATGTTACCGTTGCCTAATGTTCATTTATATTAATTAATATTACCATTGCAAAACTAGATGTTGTCTAACGTTCATCTACCCACTTGTAGTATTCAATCGACCGATACAATCATTTTGTTGACCTATCTTCAGCATTTATCTATTTGGTCGACTGATCTACTTATTCGATCAACCTATCTCTCATTATTTATCTATTCGATCGTCCGATCTCCTCATTTAGTTAACCTATCTCTCATTATTCAACTGTTTGATCGACTGATCTCCTCATTCGGTCGACCTATCTCTTATTAGGATGACCGACCTCTCTTGAGTTAGTAGTCTAGCTTCCAAACTTTGTCCAAACTTAATCAATCAATTCAAAACTAATTCCATTAACTTCTTAACCCAATTCAATATATTTTAACATAAACAAAAAAATATCAATCATATCATAACATATGTTACATAATTATATAAACTTAACATAATCAATTTATCCAATTTACCGAATTTCCTTAACACATTAATCTAATCAATTTCATTCACTTAATCTCATATAACTATATACTTAATCAATTCATACAACTTCAATTTACACAAACTTTATCTATGGTAAGACTAAGAGAAGACTTACAAAATAACTTACATAAAAACCTATCAAATTCTACTCTTAAACTTGATCTTCTATCTTCAATCTTCAAGTTAATCTCCAATACTTCTCTTGTCATCAAGGTAGTCTTCAACTTCATCTTTCTTTAAAATAAACTTTCAAATATGCTCTTCAGCTCTAAAGTTCCATAACTATGCATTTCAAGTCTTCACCATACACTTCAAGATTTATTTTCTTCAAACTTATCTATAACAAACTTAAACAATTCATTAATAGAAAATACTTTTTCATAATCAAAACCAAGGTGAAACTAACCTTTAGTTTAACAAATTTTATGTACTGGTCGTAATATTGTAGAACACACATTCATTAGAGATTCAAAAGCATTTATGTGAGCATGTTTTAGGCACTCATATTTAATTCCAGGCACTATAAATTCAAAGAAAAATGAATATTGTGTCATATTACATTAAATGATGACACAGGAAATCATGAAAGGAAAAGTCTTTGCAATTTTATATTTTGTCAAGAATTGGCCAACACGTGTTTAAACCGGCCCTTGTATTATTCAATGGTGAGAAAACTAAATTATTATGTATTTTTATAGTATTGATCACTTATTTCCTTGTGATATTACATCTAATCAAATAGTACACTCTGGCAACAATAGTTGAACTATGGTGTGTAATATAAATCCACATAGACTAGTCCATATTTAACGAATGCAGGTTTAATGTCATGTGCACTTATTAAAAGTCTATAATGGTTTGATGTATGCCGAACTTGATAGGAAGCATATCATTGAGCTAACAAATTTCCATTCTTGTGGCTAAGTGTGAAGCTTTGAAGACTAAGTATAAAGCTTTGAATCAACCACAACTTACAGAAACATTAACATATATAAGCACAGATGATGATAGAAATTTAGACGTGTTAATAATTTTGTGAAGATAAGTAACATGTAAAACACAATGCTTTGGAATCTCATTCTTAGTTGTGGTATGTTGTTTGCATGCTTTTTTATAAATTTTATCACCATATTGATAATTCTGTGTAACCTTTATAATTTCCATCCATATCTTTTGAGTTTACCATGATGTTGAGTAACATACAGATCTTGATTATTATTATTGTGTAGGACATCAGTAATATAATCTTGCATCATCGTACATTCTAATCCTACCCAAAATGTTAATGTCACATTTTACCTCTCTCTAACATTTTTGTAAAATGATCACACTTTGAATTAGTTCCATTACATAATGGACGGCGACGTAAAAGGCCTTCTCAAGGTCTCTTGTGTGTCTAACAAAAATGTTGTCTTCCTCCTTAATGTTTCCAATTATTATTTTGGAATGCAACCTAGGGATATCCTTCCTATACTTTCTATTAAGTTTTAGTTTTTCCTTCTCAACACTTTTACCATGTGCCTACATACTATTCTCTTAAATTAAAATAACTTGCTAGTGCATTCTACAGTTGATTGTGACTTACCAAATGTGATAATGTATCTCCTTATAACTTCCCCCTCTTTGCACATCTATTAGACCTCATGCTTGTTATAAAATTTGCCTCTCAATAACCCAATAATGACATAATATATGACACTTACAAGTTCTTGTTAAATAAGTTTAAACACGGGGTTAGTGTAGGACCTCTAAAAGACTACATTTATGTCAAATGTAGTGACCAAAGGCACAATGTTAACAGATGCCAAATAGCACACTTGAAGCTCCTTTTTAAAATTTTCCTGTTAACTTTTTCATATTGCTTTAAACTTAAGTTAGGATTGTCCTATAATGAACATATCTAAGAAAAATGTGTTCATATCTTCAATTCATTATGTCATTAACAACCCATCCTAGAATTTATCCTTAATATAAGCTAGTGCTTAGTTAGTATACAAATCATGCAAGGATTTCAATCATGTATTATTAGTTAAATTAAATCTAACAATATCTTTTTCCCTTTATCCTCGAATTGATCTGTAGTATCGGAATCAAATATAACTAGCATAAAGTAACTCTTTAGAAAATTGTAAGCTTTGTGACCTAATTTTTGTAAGGAATTTCTTAAATTATATGTTAGAGACATATCCTATGTCGTGCACTGGGCTCTTGATAACATTTCTTATACTTTGACACTTATCTATGATCATCACTTGAGGAGCATAGTCGTTCTTACATATAAGCCATGTTTGAAAAAGCCAAGTAAAGTTCTTTATAGTTTCATTACCTAAAATCCCACATATAAGTAATATCAATTATACATGATGATTGAATTTCAAAAAAGGAGCAAACGACATCTTATATTTGTTTACTAATTAAGTTTGTGTTGAACATTACTACATCCTCAAACTCTTGAAATACAACTCAGCTTTGAAATATGCCCAAAACACACTCTATATTGTACTTCGTCATCGCAATCTATACAGTAAAAAAGAAGTGGTCCTATAGAAGAAGAAGTGGTCCTTATCTTTCATCTTTATAAAAATTGAATATATTAATTCAACATTGCCACAAATAATTTTATTGCTTCCAATGATGTCTAGATGATTTTAGCAATCCTCCTTATGAGATGAAAGGTTTTCATAACCCTTAAAAGTTGTAAAAATTAACCATATATTTGTGTTTAGTCTAATCCCACATTTATTGTTGAACTCACGATGAATGTCAAGATTAAGAAGGCTATATTGTGGCATGAAGCGGGTGTCAGTAAGGTGCAAAGCACACTTGTAGACGTCAATTGTATTAACTATACTCCAAATACCATTTATTATACAGCAAACAACTTGGCCTCACAACTAATTCTTCTTGATAATCTTGGTCTTAAGATATGTATGCCTCTAGATTTATGTTGATGTCCTATATGACATACAAATTTGTGTCTCATAAAGTTCCTATTGGTGTCTTCCCCGTTTTCCAGAATAGCAATGGCAAAGCCATGTACCCTGTCGTACTCTTTATACACTCGACACATGGGTTGCTAATTGTAAAAAGTCATCCCTATATATAGTGAGTGTTCTTCTTTAGTGTTATTAGAAGAGGTACAAACAAGAATGTTTTAGGGTGGAGGAAGCTACGAACGACATCTGCATCATAATACTTATATAAATTATACTAGAATAGGGAATTGCATTGAAGTGAAAATCATTTACCTTTTAGGGTTACATCATAATACTCATGTAAATTATACTAAAATAGGGAATTACGTTAAAGTGAAAATTATTTATCATAGGAAATAAATTTAAAACAATAATTATGGGTGACATAGGAATCATGGACATTAAGATCTAAATCAATGATTTTTTTGAAGTCATGTAAAACAGGGAGTAATAGTTAAGTTAATAATATGTCTACCATAAGTTATGCATGACCAATTATGATGTAAGGAAGAAATTTTCCTAAGCACCATTGTCATTCATATTCCAGTTTTATAGGTTTTTAGACACATAATTTGTGATGGAGGACTATTGTGTATTACAGTAGAGTATTATAGGACCAACTAGGCTAAAAAATTATGTATATTAACCTACCTAAAATGTTGTTAGATTAATAAAGAAAGAATTATGTGAAAATTGGGTGAAATTTGGGGGCTATATATGTAATATGGAGGACCAATTTATTTAGATCCATTTAAGGCCCCATTTTCATGCATTATTAGGGCTAAAGTTTTAGTACAATGGTTGGATCAAAGTGGGATGAAAGTGGCCATTGATGGTTGGGTTGGATGAATGGTTAGGCCTACTTGCCAAAGAAGGAAGAATTATAGAAATTAAATTTAACATAGCCAGCATATTATGTTTTATGCCCATATATCATCCCAAATAAAACAAGCTTAGGTGACATTGCATACCAGAATTTCCCTGATGTCGAATCCTTGAGCACAAGGTCCCCATTTATTTTTATGTTTTCAAGGACATGATCTACCTTCACAAAGAGGAGTCATTGTTGGTTATGTATTATTTATTGAAGTAGAAGTGACTAGTCGTTCATCTCCTCTACACATTAACAAAATCCTAAAGGTTTGATGTTTTTAAATTAAAGGGGTATAAGGGTGCTAGAACTATATGATATCAACTGTTTCTTTCCAATTAATGAACTCTTTTGTTTTAATATCCTAAATGAGGATGTTCTAATCATTCACAATTTGATTTTGCCTCAATGGAATTGGTAGAGAAGATGGACTAGGAAATGAGCATCAAGTCCCAAGCTCAATTAGCTTCTAAACTTGAGTGGGTAGTATTAATGATTTTTAGAAGAGGTCAAGGATCTGATAAGTACATAAGTTGTATTATGGTTTCAGTGGATTATCATTTTAGTTCCAAGGTACTCAGTTCCATTCCCACTAACTTCTCATCTATTTTATAGAAAGCTACCTCGTATCCTTAAAGGTTGAAGGTTATTTTAAAAGTTTTATTAGTGTGAACCCTAATGTTACTCCTAAATTGCTCCACTGCACTAAGAAGCTCATCTTCTAAAATTTCATATGGATAGGTAATTGTAGTTTTTTTTTTAATTTGGAAGTCGTGTTTATAGAAACCATAAACTCTATAGAGTGAATAATTTAGCAATGGTAAGATATCTTGGAATGGATCTCGATATAATTCCCAATAAGATTGGGGGGGGGGAGGGGAATAATGGATGGGACATATTCAATCCAGCTATGGATTTACGTTAGTAATCCCAAGTTCTTAATGATATTTAGTGGTTGGAAATGGTATTATGCATACTTTTCAAGTAGATGAATGGATTTTCCAAATATTTGGATTAGATTTGCAATTGATATGGATGTGGACATATCAATTGTCCACCATTTCCTATCACTATCAGCATTAGGAACACTTCTCAATTGATGCTCAAGTGTGACTTCCCCTTTAAATGGCAAACTATATGACCAGGAATGCTTCATGTCTTTAACCATTAGTTAGATCATAAATGGATGTACAATGCATATGATATGTGCAGTTAATTTGTGTGCATACGTATAGACATGACAACTAGTCATGGTTAGGTTACCAGTTATACTTTGGGAAATAATTCACTTAAGCATTCCAATAAGTAGCAGTCACGAATGTCAAATGGAAATTTATTAAGGGATGAAGCGTTTATCTATCTAGGCTTGGATCCTTCAAGTAATTTTATTTCAAGTTTGCTAACTACCATGCAATGGAATGGAAGTATAATTACTTAATGTAGTGGCTATCTTGCCAAAGATAATAAGCATCCCTTACATGTTGATTATATTAGCTATTAAAGACTAAATTGTAAGACAATTCAGACATACCTTTAAAATTGAACTTGAGTTGGAAAGGTACATGGACTACAATCTCTAATATGAAATAGAGGTTCTCAACATATGATATGGTATTCATGATCTACATAATATGAGCCGAATTTAAAATTTTTAGGGCGCGTTATAAGTTATCAATCTTAATAAAATGGTAACATCCTTTAATTGGTTTTGTGACTTGAGATCAAGTATAGATTTCTAGCAATGGGGGTTACCTTATGGAACATGACATTTGCCTTTGGATATGAAAATAGGAGATTCTCACTTTCTATGTAAGATGTTAATCGTAGTGTATAAGAAAAAATGTTTAGGATATAATAATAAGTGATGATGAGTTACTAGTCATTCACAACTACGAGGCCAAGGTTAGGTGTATTAGATAGCAATAAGGCACCTTTAAAGAAACCTAGGGTGGAAAGGATGGTCATGAGTGATAAGGAAGCTAGTGAAGACCTACTATTTCAGATTCTGTTGTCTGTAGAAAGGTTGTACATGGAAACTAGGCACCAAATTTTTTGTAGCTTATTTATAATATAAATATTTTTGTCAAATGGAAAACATCTTATATGGCAAGGGTGTGCGGCTTTTCGATGAGTATTAGCTAGTGTTCAACACCATGATCAACTTTATGACATATTTCTTATCTGGTGTCCCTTTCATCATATATTATGTTACGACTAATGACAAGGTGCCTTTTAAGTTAATTTACATAAGTTGTAAGTATAATGCTGATTTATTGCTTCAACATCCCAGTTCCTTTGCTTGGTAGCATTTATAAACATGACTTTGAGGGTGTTAAGCTCTGTTTTGCTCTAAGTGTGTAATGCTAGTTTGTTGCTTATCAGATGTTTTCCAATTTATTGTTGCATTTTTCTTCCTTTCGAAAATATTTGTCAAATTAGATTTAGAGTAAGAGTTAAAAATAGAGTGTTTAAAGATACAATTAAAGACTTCAGGCTTTAAGTATACTGGATCCTATTATGGTGTTATCCTTTTTTTTATTTAAAGTCTTATTTCTACATTTTCAAAATTATTACTTATTTTCTATGATAATATTTAATTATAAGGAAAATTTCATAAACTTTTTATTTTTATTTTTATTTTTCATTTAAATTAATGTAATGTTAATAGTTGAAAATTTTATTACAATGTTATTTATAAGTGACAAATAAAGAAAATACTGTTAAAGTATGTCATAAGAAGGTTTATAATAGTTTCATAAAATTATAAATGAAAATTTTAAATATAAAAATCGAAACAAAATTAATAAAACTGTAATAAATATAATCTAATCAAACTAACAACATTTATATGGCCTATACATCCGTTTTAATTAGTATTTGAACTTCTTATATTGGAATTTTACAACATCAAATTATCATACATTTATGGATGACCACCTTTGATTTATTTTTCTTAATAAAAATTACAAGCATTAATGAAATCAATCACAAATGCTTGTACTTATTTAATTATAGATATTGTTATTCTTTATAGCTATAAACTAGCTTCTATAAACTACTTCTCATATTTTAAGAATGCTAACTAGGACTGCATGTTTCCTATGTAATCATTAAAGATGTTAAAAAACATGTTCAAGACAAAATTTGCAAATGTTTGTTATAGAATGGGTTTTTTTTATCCTCTTCCTCTAAAGTAGCTTGATCAAATAAATTTTATTAGCCTAAGATTTCTAAATCATTAAAAACTGACCTTAAGAAAGTTATCACTACAACTAATGTGAGGTGGAACTAATTTTTTTTAAAGATTATTTGTTGATTCCACTCAAACATCCAATCCCATCCAAAATCTCAAATAATGTTGTTTCTCCAAACACCCAAAGCACTTCTTCCATACCCCTCTACCAAGTCTTCTCTAAAAGTTCTTATAGTCCACTCCTTCACTAGTGGTTTCCTTAAAATAGTTGGTGCCTCCCGACAACTTCTCCCCTCCACCGACCTCTCATAATCAAGATAATTCCTTTTAAAGTTTTCTCCTCTTCATCCTATTATTGTCTGGTAATATCCTTAATGACACATTTAAATGGGAACTATAAGTTATAATAGTAACAAAAAACATTATTTGTCCCTCTTATTCTCTTCTCTTATATTGACTTCATGTTTATAATTTATTTAATGATTTCACATTTGCTTTCCCTTTCTTCTATGCCTTCTTAAGCTCTCTTCTTTCATGACTTCCCATTTATCTCTCTAAGTCCCCTAAGTGACTCAACTTCTTTTAAACGCTTTGCTTCTATTGTCACTCTCTTTGAAATAATGTTCATACTCATTTTAGTGTCCATAAATACCTATGGTTGTTAATATGTTTCATATAATGAATACACTAGCATGAATAAACATGTTCACACTATAATTTTTAGGATCCATGAAAATCTAGTTGGTTGACTTAATCTTTATTATGCAATTTATATGGTTTCTTTATACCAATTTTATGGATAATTCTTTATTATGATTCAACTTTTAAATGCTCTCACTTGAAAAGAGACGACTGTGCTATTGCTCCATCGAGTAGGGGTCACTTAGTTTGGATTATTTCATTTAATCAATTATGCAGATAGGAAACAATTAGTGTTCGCAACTTAGAAATTGTATTACTTAGTCTATGCTTCACATGTTGCAAGTTTCATACACAAGAAGAGGTTGAGTATGGAACAATCATCGTCAACTTGCAATTCGTTCATTCCATAAGGTAATTTCATAGTTTGCTGTTGTAGATTAAATGCCCTGTTGAAGACTTTGTGGTCCAATCATAATTCAATGAAGAGTTTTTATAGGTGTCTTAATTATTTAGTGAGTAACTTTAATTTTAATTATGAACATAAAGTATGTTGTGCCCATTGTGTTATGATATATATGTTAATTTACAGGTTAGGAAATGCAACTTTTTAAGTCATGTAATGAAAAATGTACAATGAGGGTTATTAAAGTTATAAAAAAATTAAGGCCTGAAATTACTAGATTAAAGTCAGAGGATGAAGCAAAGACAAGTGTAGTTTATTTAAACCTCAAGTTGTAGGAGAGAAACTAGCTTGAAGATGAAATAAAGTTGATGAAAGATTAATATGTCGGATAAAGAAATTTTTTTGAACATCATGTTATTATGTATAGTAATAGGATTTATAATGCTATTAATAGCTGTAGTTTTTGCCCATGTCATGCATAAGTATGGACATCTATAATCACAAATATATTGAGATTAGGTCACACTACTATAATGAATGTTGTAGTTGTTATCATTTTTTGCTATACTAATTGGAAACTAGTTATGTATGAAGTTGATAATTTGTAAATTTATAAATGGACGCATTAATATTCAATCAATCTTGTTAATGTCTCATCACCAAAAAATTATGTACATAATATAGGCACACATGTCATCACTACAATCACCTGAGTCAGATGCAAGAAGAGTTCAACATGTCCTCCCACATTAAATACCACATGCATAAGAATAATTTCCTCATCATTAATCTAAAGGTTTTTAATTAGAGACCTTGGCATAAGCATAGGTGAATTACACAACATAGAGAAGGAATTGCTAGAGA
>JAOXYD010111251.1:0-11460 GCA_028565735.1 Pinacopodium congolense
CCCTGACTATTATTGGCTTAATCGATCTTATTTTAAATAAGTTTCATCCATAGCATTCGAAGAGCTTAGATGATGTTTTCACCAATAGTTGGATGGATCAACCCAATTATTCTTAGTTTAATAAGGCTACATTTGAACAATCCTTATCTAGTAAGCCTTAGCTTGAAAAAAAAAAGCGAACCATGGAAGAATTTCCAGAATCAATTGGGGGACATGATCATGTAGAGCAAATTGAGCTAGGAAATATTAGTGGTGACCTATGCTTCATTTAGGTGATGAAATTTTTGAAACTATTAAATGTGAAACTAGTGATGATCGGGTTGTTGAAAGTAAGATGATTAAGGAATTTCAGTAAGCATATGAGAGCTTTGATTTCATAGGTATTTCAGCTTTTGATCCTAGTTTAAGAGTTATTTACCTAGAATTTTTAACCTGGTGCTTTGTTTAGAGTAGGAATTATAAATTTAGGACTCCACTGAATGGTATATGAACCTTTCTAAAATGGGTTTGTCATTAAAGGACAAGGATGAAAAGCTCAATGGTAGACTTAGGAAGAGATTAAAAATTCTCTCACCCTAGGGTATAAGTAAAAGACCTTAAAGAAGCACTTATTAGAAGGCAACCCAACTATAGACGTAGCAAGGTTTGCTTTGAATAAATTGGTGTTCTTTTAGCATGCTCTTCATGTGTTTTCTTTTGATGTGTTTTGGTGTTGATATTTTTTATTTTATCTCTAGCATTTTTATCAGTTGTCCTTGATTTTCAGATGGCTATAATTCACATCAATGGAGCATTATCACGATCACACCATTATATGGGTGTATTACTTTCGTTTCTCTCACATTTTATGCTTTATTTTTAATTTATAAACATTGAGGACAATGTTCAATTTAAGTTTTAGGGGTATATCATGTTATCAAACTTGAGTTTTCTTGTATTAACCATATTATTTTGTTTCCTTTTCTTTAAAGTAACAATTTTTTTAAAAAAATTGTTCAAAATTTTTTCTTTTAATTTAAACTTTTTTTCCTTTTGATTTTGATTTTTTTAGGATTTAAGATGTTATATCATTAATTAATGTTGCTAATTAATAATTGAATTTGACTTCTTCATGCTTTCAAAAAGAAGAACACTTGATGATCATTATGATTTTCTTTGTATTAAATGTATATTCCTAAGTGATTTGTGATTTCTTTTAAAAATTTTCATCATCTTTCCATAATTAAAAACAAAAACAAAGAAAAATGAGTAAAAACATGTTTGTTTGAATAATTAAGTAAATGAATTAACTTTTCTAACTTTTAACCTATAAAAGGTTAAAGTTATTTAGTGGTGCTAGTAGCTAGTCGCTAGTTGATATGATGTGATTTAGATGAGTAACCGTAAATGTTCATGACAAGGTGTTCACTTTTGTGTAGAAAGACTAAATGACGTATCAATAAAGATTCTAAACTCACTTTTGTATTTTTGTGTTATGAATAAATAATGGATTTGATTTTGTTTAAAATATTATTTACTTTGCTTTTGAATATTTATTTTATTTGAAGAAATTATTTGTTTGATTCAAGTTGAAGTTTAAAGAAAATAGAAATTTTAATGTGCATGTAAACTAACAAGCTTAATTGAACATTATAACATCTTGATGATTTTGATAATTAAATTATTAAGGAAAATCCTTCAATGCTTGTCCTAAAGAATTTGATTTGTTTGAGGTTAAGTAAATAATAAAGTTTAGGGGAATTGATAGGGGTGAAATTCATAGTTTTTTTTCTTTGTGCTAAATTTGCACCTATTTTGGTGATTCAATGTTCAACTTATCTTTAGAAATGTTTACTTTGTAGGTTTATGTGAACAATTGAAAAAATGTGAAAAAAAGGAATTAAAAACATCAAGTTCTAGGAGCCCAAAGGTGGACTAGAGCAACCCCTATTTTACTCCCAGCATCCCACATTGAAGGATGAATAAACATGACCTCAATAGTAATTGCACTGCCCTTAAAAGGTGTCATTGTGCTATGAATCACACCACTATTGAGCGTTGGCAGATGTGCTTTCTAGTAAGTTTTTCCACATTTGCAACTATTTCCTACTTCCAATCTTTAATAGCTTCTCTTCTTATACGAAGGAAAACTTTCTAGCACCATAAACCAATTAGTTTTAAGGTTAAACTTAGTTAGTTTTTCCATTTCAATCTTTTTTATTTGAAGTTTCTAGGTTGCTAGCAGTGTAAAAATGTGATTTAGAGCTAGAACACCATATGGAATGTGATTTGGTGTTATCTAAACCCTTAATTTTGAGTATTATTATTGTTATTATAAATTAGTAAAAGTTATGTTAGTTTTATGTTATATTTTATCTTCTTTGATTAATATGAATGCTTAAATTGATTTTTAGTTAAGGCTAGGTTGTTAAATGTCTTAATTGATGTTTAGTAATTGATTTGTGATATAATATTTATTTATTAAAAGCTTAATACTTGTCTTAACTTGATAATTAAGATTAATTTATTAGATAATCTAAGATATGAGAAATCTATCTAGGTTGTTAGACAAATCAATAATCAATATAGTTTAAATCAATGCATGACCAAACTCTAGTTAATCATCAGGATGTTAGTCTTAAGATAGGGAATTTTAGGACTAGATTTGTTCATCATTAAACCTATTACCTAAGTCTAATGAATAACCAAACTTTAAGACATGATCAATAGAAATAAGGTAGGGACTTAACCATCATGCTCGCTGTCTTGATTTAAAGAAGATACCCTAGATTAGGAATTAAGTATTCTAAATCAATTAAATAATCAACCACCTGAGCCTTGAATGAATATTTGTAATTATGAAACATAATCTTGAACTCCTTTGAAACTGATTGAAAGTTTTCTATGAGTAGTTTTGTAGTGTTTAATTACATAATTTGTAATTCTGAGTACCCTAGATAATTGTAATCCAAGTGATCTATTACTTTGATAGGGTTGAAACTTATGATATTTTTATACCCATTTCAATGTGAATTAAACTCTATTTTAGTCTTAAATGCTTATTTTATTTTCATATTGCTTTTGCATGCAGATTTAATTATTAGACACAAATATATGCAAAAAGGAAGAAGATCAAAAGTGATTTGAAACAAATTAGAGTAAAACATAGTATAAAAAGAGAACATAAATATAAAGAGAGGAGCATGGCAAGAGTTAACTTTCATAAGTTAGAAAAACATGCTAATCGAGGCACCAAATTACAGAGGTCGAGGAAATCTCGGAGAAAGAATAAATCATGATTAAAAAGAAAGCTTGTAGAGGAGGCTTGAAAGGATGGACAAGTGGCGTTACAAAGAGAAAGCTTGGAGAGGACTATAAGACATGATGAATCTTTGGAGCTTTCCTTAGAAAAACAACAACACGTGGATTAAATAGCTTCTAGGAGAAAAAAAAAGGATAGGAGGCTTCTAATAGAGGATTGACACGTGTCCCACTTTCTTAAGGAATAAAGGATAAAAATGTTTTTAAAGCTTACAGGAGCGAGAAAAACGTGATAAAAGGTGTAATAGTCATGAATTGCATTCCATTCATAAGCAAAACAAAAGCATACACACATGAATTATGAGTTATTACACACAGCAAAGAATGTATATGCACTTAATGGACTTATTCCCGGGTATGAAAGGTTAAAATGATCATGATGAGAATTTTGTATTGTGTATATCTTTAATTTTGGTTTGATTAATTACAAGAAATAAATTTGGAATTAATTGATACAACTAGAAAAGGTCTAGTCAGTTGATACCTGTGAAGTTTAAATAGAATGCGTTTGTTTAGTTTCTCATTTCATGTAGTACGTGTTATAGAAAATTGTAAACATTCAAATGTTTTGTTTTGTAAGATGTAATGACTTTGTAAACGATATGTTTTTTTTAAATGAAATGAGAAATGTAGATTACTTGTGTTATATAATGCCATAATAGAGATTATGATTGCTTTAACATGCCATTCTGATAGGGTATGTTCTTCAATATCCTCTGGATGTTCGAGTATATGTTCTATGGCAATGGGGTGTTACAAAAGGAACGAGAAAACTTGGCTTGTGAGAAAGGGGCATGTAGCCCTAATAAAGCTTGTATAAGCTTTATGGAGACGATAATGATTTAAAGGGTAGTAGGAGCATATATAAGGGATAGCTTGTTCCTTACTGAGGACGGGCAGCAACTTCATTTTCTTTTTCTTATTATCTTAGTCGCCTATTTCTTTCTTTTTTTTAAAGATTTTCTAGTTTTCTTTCTTCGTCTTTTTTAGTTGGCTTGCCTGTATTTTCTTGTTATTTCTTTATTTTCCTCTTTATTTCATATTTTAGCCTGTTTTTACATTGTTATTTCTTTATTTTATGGTTAGTTTATGTTTTACTTAATATTGTATGGAACCCTTGCTTTCAATTAATATAGTTGGCCTTGTTTTTTTATTTCATTATAATTTTTGCATTTATTTTTTGTTTAGGATATTTTCAATTTGGGTTTTTGT
This sequence comes from Pinacopodium congolense, assembly GCA_028565735.1. Classification (NCBI taxonomy): domain Eukaryota; kingdom Viridiplantae; phylum Streptophyta; class Magnoliopsida; order Malpighiales; family Erythroxylaceae; genus Pinacopodium; species Pinacopodium congolense. The sequence continues at coordinate 4,513 of JAOXYD010111251.1, forward strand.
TTTGATTTCATAATGTTAGCTTAGGTTGTGTTTGGGTTAGAAGTTATTGGCGGGATTTTGGATGAGTAATTGTAAGAATTGATTAGGAATTAATTGAGCTTTATGAGTTAGGTTAGGATTGAATTGGAATTATAGTTAAATGACATAAATTAGGGATTAATTATTAGGATTGGCCATCATAGGTATAATTTCTAGTTTAATTGCTAGGTAAAGGCTTATGATACATAATCGTCCGTAGCTAATACCGCAAGTGGCAATAGGCTAACTGAATTTGTCAGTGAATTTAATAAACTTAGCCTTGGATTCCAATTCTCTAAGTTATATAGTCCTAGTTTGTGTGACTACGGCTTAGGTTAGTCATTCCTTAATGGGTTAATGATGTCATATTGTTAAATCTAGAGAGCTTGTTCTAGTTTACTGAATGGTTAAAGATAAGTTTTCTATCATATAAGACTTATGTAAAATTGGTTGAACATAGGGTTTGAGAGCTTCTTCAAACTTATAGGCTAGCATTTTAGACCACTCGTAATTTATTTATTTCGAGGATCAATTATAAGTCTGAAATATCAGATATATCTCTACCCAACTTTCCTATTTCATCGTTTATTTATTTCTTTTATATGTCCTTGTTTATTTGTTTTGTGATCATTAATTGTCTTTATGTTTAGTTTTAATGACTTTTCATCTAGAGGTTGTTTTTATTTTTATTTTTAGTTCAAATTTAAGAATATCTTCTAACATAACTAATTCTCTGTGAGATCAACCTTGACTTGATCTAACAACATAGTTAGGATTAGCTAGGTATTTTATTATTTGGTGAGCTGATGATAGCTCCCAACATACTTATATACACTTCCTTGTAGGATCAATGTTCACATTCTTAAATATACTCCACTTTATTACTTGTTGCTACTGGTGCACTTGTCGTAATGTTGATCTTGAAGATAAATTTATTTGAGCTAATTTTATACAAGATTGACTAGCAACACGTGTCCTGTAACATGTTATTTGCAACATACACAAAGGAGAAAAAGAATATGTGAAGCTAAAAAAATTACGAAAATAATGAAAAATTAAATAAGAAAGATAAATAAAAAGGATAAAAGAGTGAGGTTACTTCCTAATAAGTGTTTCTTTATCCTCTTCTAGCTGGACATTAATGTTATAGAATCTTCATTCTTCCGTATCCCCTTAGCTCCAGACAATATCTTTCTATTCATATTGGCTTACCACAAATGTATTAGCCTTAAAGGGGGTTTTTATTTTAAGAATCACCCGATTTCTTATCTCACTTCCTCTTCTTTGCTCGAGGCATAGTAGGAATGGATCATAATATGCATTTTCCTGCCAATAATAGAGAAATAATAATATCCATGAACTCTTACAACAACTTGATAGGATAAGAAATATGAAATATAAACTATCTTTTCAGTTCCCTAGCATTAGTCTTATTACCATCACCCTCAAATTCATATCCATTTAGTTCAATTTGTGATTACATAATATTTTATGAAATACCTTCATGTGCATACTCCCGCAAACTACTGTCCATATTATTATTAGGCTAATATTTTTGTTATTTTCATTTCAATAACTTTACAAGTCACCCAATTCACATCTCTAGGTGATGGAGAGATGCTTCATGGTTCTTTTAAGTTTTCTCAATACATTCAAATTGATTCACAAATGGTGATAACGCATTAGTTAATAGTTTGAGACATAGAGAGATAACCATGTGCATACCAAAACTCAAATAAAATAGAACTAAATAAAGGATATAAAAACTAAAATACCTAAAAAAATAAATGAAGAAAGGAAAAATAAAGAAAAATAAATAATTAGACTGATAAAAATAAGGCATTCCTAATATTCTAATTATCTCAAAATGGACGCAAAAACTTTAAGGCAATCTCATCTTATAAGTGTGTGGATCATTTCTATATTATACTAAGATCAATGCGATAAGTGCACTTATTGTTTTATAATATAGTCTATAATGAGCCCAAGTATCATTCCCATGAGAATAAGAATAACTTATACTAACTGCCTTTATATTATATAATCTAACAAAATGATTAATTAAATTATTAATCATTAACTAAAATAAAATTGAATGATTAATTATAACTAATAATAAATAAATAAATAAATAAAAATCCCTAATCAAAGCCATTTACACAAAGACATAACAATCAATAGGATTCAGGCCTAAATAAAGAATCCCCCTAGAACCTTACATGTTCAAGTCATATCAAGATTTAATACTCAATGCAATTTAATTAGATTAATAAAATACCTAAATTAAATTGTAATCTTTCTCAAGTAATATAATTTCTCTCTTTTAGTTGATTAATTAAAATATTTTCTAAATTAAAACCCTAAGAAGATGCATTAATTCAATCAATGGATTTTATGGTGTTTAGGTTTGAATCTAACTCAAAAGTCCTATGTAAGTCTACTTCTAGAACACCATTCAAGCATCTTCATTAATAGATTGATCTATTCACATAATTCATTTCTCAATCTAAATATATGAAATCTGATAGTGAATTGAAATTGCTTGTACAAACTTCAATCCAAATACAATAGTATCCATTAATAAACTAAAGATAAATCTAGGTTTTTCATTAAATCAAACAAAAAAATAAAAATATATAGTTGTAGTGTTCATCCTAACTAGATCTCAAAGAGAAATTAGTTTATAGGTATAAAACTAAATATGACAACAATAAAAAAAGAATAAGGTGCCAGAAAACTCATTCTCATATAGTTTTTCCCTTGAATCTTCATTTTACTATTGTTAGAATCCTCTTGATATCTTGAATCTCCACTTCAATCTTGAATTAATCCTCCTAAATGAATTCGATATTGTGAATTAATCCTCTTAACTGACTTTAGGAGTGAGCTTGCCACTTTAGGTGGTAATTGGACACTTTTAAAATAAAAAGCTCATGAAAACCTTAAAAAATGCAACTCATATTTGTAGCTATCTAAAATCAATTGTCACTCAGTATTTGATGCACACTATCTTCAACTAGAACGTTGTCTCTCTTTGGAAGGCCATGGCATAGGTCATAACCATACCATGACCTAGACTGTGATTTACACTGTTTTGTCATCTTTCTTCTACTATTTATTTCCACGTATCATCCAACTCTTTCCATGATTATAATCATCCAAGGTCTAAACAAAAAAAAAAAAAACCATGTTTGTATAATCTCATATGAGTAATATCAAATATAATAATTTAAACATTTAAGAAAAAAATTTACATAAAAGAGACTAAAAACTAAGTTTTAAAATATCATAATCAAACTAAAAATGTGTATAAATTAAGCATTTTCATTATCATCTTTGGTGCTACTAATGAAAGCTTATACAATGAATTTTCTAAGTGCATGCATAAGGAATTTGAGATCAACATAATGGTAGAGATTAAATTCATCCTAGGTCTTACAATCAAGTAAATAAAGGAGGGTATCTTTATCAATAAAGCCTAGTAAATCAAAGAGGTACTTAAATGCTTTTTAATCAGCCAAGCCAAGGATTTTTTGGAGCTCTCACGAGTATCACAATAAAATTAAACAAGGATGAAGAAAGTAAACTAGGCATGCAAAGCTTTATAAGGTATGATAGGTAGTTTGTTTCTATAAGTTTAGTGCATGTTTATATGACAGATTCAATCTAATATTAGGGAGTAACTTCTTTTAGTGAATACGCATATACTTAGATACTATGTAGATCCATGTCATTAGGACTTTGGTATCCAAAATATGCATGTCTAATGTTAGTTGGCTACTTTAATGCAGAATATGCCGATAGCTGATGTGTTATGTGCCTATATAAGTTTTATACGATAAATTACTACACACTAAACAATATCACAACACATGAAAAGGCAAGTGTACATATCGAATGCAATCTAGCTAGAATAAGTCTAGGTGTCTATAAGGACTACTTTTGCTAATAGATTATTATCTAAATCTAGCTAGCTACTCAAAAGAGAAAGGTTGATTGATTAAATTGGTGATTAAAAGAAACACAATTAAAGAAAATGCCTAGACAAACTTGTTACAAGAAAAAATCAATGATGATGGTAGGATTCAAGTAATTAATCCCTCTAAAATGTGTACGTACTCATCATTTATCTCACTTTAACTCGAATTCCAAATTTCTTAGACTATAGATTCCCTAATATAAATTACACTTTTTCTCAAGCAATGTAATTCTATTCAAATAAATTAAAAAAGGTGAAAGTTCTTCCTATCTCATTCAATTGAATTGAATGCATTAATATATTCTATAGAATCTATTATTTGGCTAAATTCATATTTAAATTAGATATCTTATGTAGGATTAACTCTAGCTCCCCATGCAAGATATTTCATTCATGGAATAATCTAAAGCATATAAGAAATTTTGCAATCTTAATCATACACATAATCAAAGCTTTAAAATCAATGTTTACGTTTACATAACAATTGAATCTAAAGTTATTAACATCCATGAATAAATCTAATTAAAAAACCTAGAACTCAAGAGTTAAAACAAGAATAATCAAGAGAACTACATCCTAGAAATTCTGAAAACCTAAATCCTTTAAAGATTTTAGCTCCTAAACATAGTTTCAATCACATGAACAAACATAAAGACGAAAGGAAATGGTAAAGTCCTTCCTTGAACATTAAGTTCTTGCATTTGGATGCTTCATCTTTGTAAATCTTGGTTGGAGCTCTTCAAGAATGACTTAGGACTTGATGTCTCTGCTTTGCTGGATGAATAGATGTTTTGTAGCAAGAAAAACACCCAAAACCTAAAATTAGGTTATGTAGGGAAGTGGATGGTGTCCTGATTATGGCTAGCATTATGTCCATAATGCTACCCATAATTCACATTGGAGTGAAATTATGGACATCATTATGCCCATAATGCTAATATTTTTCTACACCATTTGGTATTTTTACAACATCTTCTCCATGATTCGTCCAATTTTCATGAAATTTGGTATGGAGCTTCTTCTATAACCCTATAAAATTTCATAGCAAATGGAGCTCCAAAAGTGCACCTAATGCTTCCCCCAAGTCAATTGTACCAAATATGGTGCTTAACTGAGCTTGTCTTGCTCTTTCCTTTGTTCACTCTCCATGACTTGTAAAATAAATTTGGAATTTTGTGTGTAACTTCATAATATGATTATTTAACTCTCCAAAAGTGATTCCATAACTCTTTTAGTTTCATATTGCATTGAATTGCTCACCAAAATCTTATAACACATTATCAAACATAGAAAAGGCTAAATAACATCTCATTCAAGGGTTTTAACTCAACATACATAGAAAGCATATAGTTTTAGCCTTAAAACCAATTAAAACAACCACTAGATTATGTTTAAAATATGTATGCTTTCCAAGCTATCAATAGCTTATTAGACAAAAAGTACACATCTGGTTATTTTCAATTTTTATGTAATGCATCAGTTTCATAGTTTAGTAAGAAATAAAAAATTCAATAGTATTATTAACCATAGCAATGGAATATGGAGTGATTGGTAGTTATTGTGTATCAATTTTTTGTCTTAAACATCAACCTAGGAATTATAGTATGGAGCTTACATTTAGAAGTGATAACACTAGTGCCATTTACCTTATCAATATTCTAATTTAATATTCTAGGATGTAGTATATAGAAATTAATTTTCATTTCATTATATACCTTGTACGAATTGGTGATATTAAATTGGAATATCAATATATCAAAAACATTGACTAATCTTTTCAATAAACCAATGAATGAGGATAGGTTTTATATTATTAAGAGAGATTTATGAATGATTGATGGTAGGTCGCTTTAAAAATCATATGAAATTTGGTATGCTTTTTGGCATTCTTGTGAATTCTTCCATCTCAATAGATAACAAATGGTATCCATTCAATGCTTTTATAACCTTTTGATGATATAAAAAAAGGGGACATCTTTTAGTGATATTAGACATTTTTTTGGAGGAGTTGTTATTTAAATTCTGGAGTTGTCATTTGAATTGTAATTATGATATATGAATTATTTTTTTAATGTATGATATGCATTTAGATTCCATTCATGTTTGGTTACTTTATAATGTATTGAAAATTTAAGGGGATTTATATACATAAATTAAGGTGAAGATATGTTTACTTATTAAAGCACCAGTTTTATGATGGTTGAGTTTAGGGGAAACATTGATTTCGCTTTGTTTTGTTTTGGCTTCTTGATATCATGTGTTTAGTCATCATTAAATAAGTGCAAATTAATGAACTGAGGGAGGTTCTAATCTAGGTTTTAATGATGAAAAAACAAGTTTATTATTAATGATTTGTTTTATGATAAAGTTTTTAAAAGATATGTTCATTGAAGGATCATTTGGTGGTACTGTGCAATGAAAAGAATGAACATGAAGACCAAAACTGAGTATAAAGGAGGATCAAACAAGCTAAGATCTTAATGAACATGAAGCCCAAAATTGAGCATAAAGTAAGATCAAACAAGCTAAGATCTTAATCTATTTAGAAAGTTTGAAGTTCTTCATGAGTCTTATTTGAAGTTCCAATATATCTAGGGACTTAAATTTTGATTATGGTATTATATATCTTTTCAAAATGTGCATAAAATTTTATAGATCAAGATATTTTGAGTTTTTTTTATTTTAATTAAGGAATCTTCATTTCTAAAAATATTTTTGGAGAATCTTTTGAAATTGGTTAACGTTTAACTAAGGGAGGTTCACCTTGATTTGATGATGACAAAACACCTAATAGACTAATATTTTTGTTTGTTTTAAGTGTTGAATAATAGGTATTAAGTTGAAGTGTTAAAGAAGATGTTTATGGAGTCTTAGTGTAAGATCCCGAACCTCATTATGTTGTAATATTTCCTAAGTATGATTATTTATTAATGATTCCAGTAATTAAATGA
>JAOXYD010111262.1:0-11460 GCA_028565735.1 Pinacopodium congolense
ATGTTTAGGAAAGGCTTTGCATGTCGAGAGATTCCAAAGTTAATCCTAGATTATTTAATTAGTGACATTTAGTTGCACCTTCAGATAGGATAGATAAAATATTAAGAAATCTTGGTCCAAATATAAATTAGATCAATAAACCAAAGGGAAACAAATAAGAATAACAACAAGTCCTATTCTTAAATCGTGATTTTCCCCGAATTTTAGTTTACAGTGTTGGCAATTGGTTTTGTTGCTCACTTTTGCTTCCAATTTATCTGTGCTTTACTTATTTATTTTTATTTTATTTTTTAAAATCAATTTCTTGAACAAAGTGAAAACCAAATTAATAGGGTTTCTAGAGACAATCATCGTGGATCGATATCCATTCTTTACTACAAGTACGACCTGTATATTTGTAGTTTTGAACGTAAAACTAGTAGTTTGTTTTGCGAATGAACACTTAGCCCTATTACGAGTAATAGAGCTAGTGTAGCTGCTAGCCAAGGGGGAAAATTGGTGTAGCTATTGGCTAAAGGGGATGATTGATGTAGCTATTTGCCAAGGGGGACAAAAATGAGCAGTGATTGACATGATGACATAGAGAGGCATCGCAATCATATTATAGTAATGTAAATAAAGCTATATATGTCTTATAGTCGTAGCATATGAAGTAAATCAACAGTTTAACTCTTAACTCTCAAAGAATAAATATGATTGTAATAAAAGTGGGAAAGAAGGATAATAAACACAACAAACTATTCAACTCTAATTTTTCTTCTTCTACATTTAGATTTAGTTGAATTTTTGTATCAATCTAGTATTAGAGCACGATTCTAGAGGACTCACACGAAGGGTAGATGACACGAGATCTCAAGACTAGTGGAACATGGAAGAAAGTTTAAACATCAAATGCAAGGGATAGAGACCAAACAGAAGCACAACTTTTAAGAGATAAAGTAACTAAAAGAGTTAATCGTGCAAATGCACCAAAAAGAAGTTGGAAAAACTACAGGCAATCAAAGAGTACCAAAGGTTAATGGAAGGCGATTGAGATAGTATACCATACCTATGTGGCTGAGTAAGATGGATTTTCCCATTTTCAGGGGAGATAGCTTACACATTCGGATTTTTAGGTGTGATCAGTTTTTCATGATCGTACTCCATCCTAGTTGAAGGTAGGACTCACTACACTCAATTTAACCTGGTATGAATTATATCTCAAGAATATATTAACAACCAGAACACCTAGTTGGGGAGAGTTTTTACTAGCCTTAGAACAAGGGTTTGGCGATACAACATTTAAAGACCTTGTGGGGAGCTAAAGGAATTGAAGCAGACAAGGACAGTCAAAGACTTCTATGCTGCCTTCGATATCTTGTCTCATGGGCTTGTTATGTCTAAATCTTATTTGGTGAGTCTTTTCCTCAAAGGGTTATAATCTGAAATACAATATCTAGTCAAAATTTGGAATCCAATGAGTCTGTAGCAACCATATGAATTAGCTAAAAAACATAAAGTAATGGCGCAATAATGTTGGGGTAAGAACAACTACAAAGTTGTAAGCATAGGGATTAATTCTATCAAATTTCCTTCAACCACTATAGGGTTACTACCTAAACCAGGATTGGAAGGAAGTAGCAACTCCAAGATGACTAAGGAAGGGAAGTCGTCCATAACTACCAAGTAGATAGATGAGCAAAGAGCCAAGGGATTATGCTTTTTGGTGTGAAAAAAGTGTAAAAAATGATCACTTCAAGTGTATATGGTAGAGGAGTAATCAGAGGTAGAAGACAAGGAGTATATGAAGGAGGAGGACAATTCACTACTTAATATTTCCTTACATGCCTTAGTAGGAGTAAAGGAAGCCAAGTTCCAATAATTGAAGTTATCAAATAGAACCATTCATGTTTTGATTGATAGTGGCAGTACATCTAATTTAATTGATAAAAGGCTCATAGATAAATTGGTGGAAAGTTAGAGGAACTTAAGGATGTAGCTATCATGGTAGGTGGAGGAGCACAAATTTTCTTTCATTGTAAGTGCAATGAGTTTCGTTGGAGCATGGCTGGAGTGGAATTTATAACAGATACACTGGTAATTGATATTAGTGGAAATGAAATGGTTCTTGGGGTCCAGTGGTTATCTACTCTCAATGACATTGTCTGTTACTATCAGACTGGAATAATGCAATCCAGTGGAAGGGCCAATCCATCATGCTGAAGGGAAAGAACAATACACTGATCAAGGTAGTAAAGGTCACGACAGTATACAAGGAGTAGTTCGTGAAGGACATTATTTATGGTTTCCTTATTACTAGTGATGGTTATCCAAGGGAATTAAAGACACAACAAATAGACATTCTTGCAAACTTCATCAAGGCTAGTGAGTTATATATAGATTATAAGAGCTAGTTACTATCCTTATATGCCCAGTATAAGGATGTGTTTGCAACACCCACAGGGTCACCTCCTCGTAGACTTTATGATCACTATATACCCTTATAAGAAGGAACAAATGCCATTAATTTGATACCCTATAGACACTCAAAATTATAGAAGGGTGTTAAAGAGGATTTGGTTGAGGAGATGTTATCTTAAGGAATCATTAGAGATAGTGTGAGTCCCTTTTTCTTGCATTGGTTATTTTGATCAAAAATAAGGATGGAACTTGGAAATTATGTATGGATTACAAGGCATTGAATCAATACACAATCAAAGATAGATTTCCCATACCATTGGTAGAGGAGCTATTCGATGAGCTCCATGGAGCCACTCACTTCTCTAAGTTGGATCTCTGAGAAGGGTACCATCAAATTAGGGTCTAGAAGACATACACAAGAATACATTTCTGACTCATAATGGCCACTAAAATATTACAATAATGCCTTTTTTCCTAATCAACTCTCCAATAATTTTGTTGAACTTAATGAACCATATATTTTTAGAAGTACTTGAGTAAGTTTGTTTTTTTTATGACATTCTAATCTATAGTTTGATATTTCAACAATACCTGGAGCATTTGAGGACTGTCTTAGATGTTTTGAGAGAATAAAAGCTATTTGTGATGCTTAGTAAGTGTTCCTTTACTGATATGCAAGTGGACTACTTAGGACATGTTATCAGTATGGAAGGAGTGGCAACAGACTCAAGCAAGATCCAAGCTATGGTTGATTGGCCTGCACCCTCAAATGTTAAGCAGTAGCAAAGATTTTTATGTTTTCGTGGTTACTATAGGTGTTTCAATCCAAATTATGGCATACTAAGTATTCCCTTAACCAACTTTTTGAAGAATGATGCATTTAGGTGGTCGGAGAAAGCCACCTAGGCTTTTAATTCACTGAAAACTACTTTAGCCTGATTGCATATTTTTTCACTTCCCAATTTCAACAAAACTTTCATGGTGGAAGCTGATGCATGCTCTGACATAATTGGAGCTATCTTAATGGAAGAAGGGAATCCAATCGCTTATCTAAGTAAAATGATGTCAGCTAGATACAAACATTTGTCAGTTTGTGAAAAGGAGTTGATGGCTATTGTTACGGTAGTGGAATAATTGACACATTACTTAGTAAACCCACACTTCATTGTCTTAACAGACCACTAGAACCTAAGGTTCCTTTTGGATTAGAAGCTAACCATTCCTTTCTAACAGAAGTGGCTACCAAAGTTGATTGGCTTTGATTCCACTATTAAGTATAAGCAAGGTGTTTAGAATTTCGCAACATATGCTCTTTCCAGGGTCACTAGCTCTGAATTGTTTTCTTTATCTATGACTCAATTGCAAACTAATCTGTTATATGAAATCAAGGCTAGTTATAAGGAAGATGTTATCCTTTCTATCATCATTTCGAAGCTGAAGTTGCATGAGCCTATGAATGCTAACTAGTCTTGGAGCAGTGACATCCCATGGTGGAAAGGACAGCTTGTGGTGGGTGATGTTCCTTCCTTAAGACAAATGTTGTTGGCTTGGTTTCATGGCTCCCCTCAAGGGGACCATTCTAGTTGGCTTGACACCTTCAAATAATTGAAAACTTGTTTTTTCTGGAAACATCAGCAAAAAGATGTCCCCTATTACATTCGGTAATGTGCTTTCTATCAAGTTAGTAAGCATGATAACCAATCACCCTCTGATTTACTGTAACCTTTACCCTTACCTCAACAAATTTGGACAAACTTCAGTATGGATGTTATAAAAGTATTGTCCGCCTCAAATGGCTATTCAGTGATTTTAATAGTAGTGGATCGTTTGAGTAACTATGGGCATTTCATTCCTTTGAAGCATCCATTTTCGATAGAAAAAGTTGCTCAGATTTTCCTAGATTTGGTGGTAAGACTGCATGGTATACCTAAGTCTATTATCAATGATAGGGATGTTATATTCACCAATAAGTTTTGGCGTGAATTATTCCATTTACAAAGGGTGCAATTGTGTTTTTCAATAGCCTATCACTTCTAGTCTGATGGGCAGACGGTGGGCCTAAACAAAACTCTTGAAACATACTTGCGATGCATGACAGGAGAGTGACCACAATTCTGGAGCAAATGGATTTATTTGGCAAAGTGGTGGTATAACACCACTTGACACTTTGCTATTACCATGTCCCCGTTTGAGATTGTTTATGGCTATCCAACTCCAATGTACATACCCTATCTAGCTCGAGATTCTACAAGATCGTGAGACTATGAGCCATATTTTACGCTTTCATCTAGATAAGGCACAACATCAGATTAAGCAATTAGCTGGTAGGCATCGTACTAATAAAACATTTATAGTGGGAGACTTGGTTTTTGAAAAGATAAAGCCATACAGGCAATCAAGAGTGTCTCCTTCTACTTCTCACAAGCTCATACCTCTATTTTGGGGCCCTTTCACATCATAAAATGCATGGACCAGGTGGCTTATAAGCTCCAGTTACTGTTAGACAGTAAAATTCACGACACTGTCCACATTTTGTAGTTATGCAAGCGAGTGGGGTTTAGTGTTTATCCATGCACCTCCCTTCCTCCTTCCTTGGGTTCTGCCCTTCACTTTCTAGTAGCAATGTTAGATGAACATTTAGTGAACCTTCAGCATCGTCTTGTTGTCTAGATATTAGTGTAGTGTAGTTCTTCGAAGGCCAATGATACTTCTTAGGAATATTTGTATGACATTCAACAATAATTTTCAAATATCAACCTTATGGACAAGATTGCTAAGCAGGGGAGCATTGTTACGAGTAATAGAGATAGTGTAGCTATTAGCCGAGGGGGACGACTGGTGTAACTATTGGTTGAGGGGGATGACAATGAGCAATGATTGACACGACAACGTAAAGAGGCAATGCAATGATATTATAGTAGCGTAAATAAATCTGTATACATTGTATAATTGTGGCATAGGAAGGTTATAATCGTAGCATAGGAAGTAAATCAATGGTATAACTCTCAGCTCTCAGCTCTTAGAGCATAAATACAATTGTAACAAAAAGCAAGAAAGAAGGATAACAAACTCAACAAACTATTCAACTCTAATTTCTCTTCTTCTACATTCAACATTAGCTTAATTTCTATATCAAGCCCACCATTTCTTACGATAAGGGAACTTTTTGTTTGATCGCTTCTCTTTCTCTCTCAACGATAGCCAAACGGATATTGTCAGGGGTTTATGATTTTAAAAATATTTAAGAATATTGTTTTATTCTCAATTTATTTTTATGATTAAAATTAAATATATATATATATTAAATTTGCCTTTTATTTTAAAAATTATTTCTAAAACTAAAATTTTTTAATAAAATTTATTTTAAGTCGTTTTCTCTTTTAATAATTTTTTATTTTAATTCATAAAATTTTTAGAATTAAGTTACTTAAATTAATTTTAAATATTTTTTATTATTTATTTTATTACAAATATCAATTAAATATATGTTTATTTTTAATTATAAATTTTAATTAATCATATTTTTTAATTAAAAATCCTTATTGCCAGAGACCGCCACTATTTGCACACTAAGTTGATCAACCATTTCACACACTAAGTCCACTTTACTACAAATGCTTAGTAAATAAATGCCACAATTTAATTCAAGTTCCATGCATTTAGTATTGTCCCCTATTAGGATTTATGATAAATTAATTTGATATTTAATAATATCTTGGTTAGATTGAGAAAGAAGACTTTGTTACAATGAAAGAAGACTCCATTAAAATGTTATTGTTTGCATTGAAATCCTTAAAATTTTAATTACAACAATAAAAGTAAAGAAGCTTTTCAACTTACCACTTAATTAACCGTTTTAATATTCTATAGTAAAATTATTAATTAGTAATTATTGAAAAGTACAAATTTAAGAAGATAACAATCCTAACTTAAACTTCTTTTTTGTTAAAGTAAAAGAATGTGAACATATATGGAGTCCACGAAGGAAGTGTTTTTATGAGACTGAATGAGTGTGTGTGTGTGTGTGTGTGTGTGTGTGTGTGTGTGTGTGTGTGAGAGAGAGAGAGAGAGAGAGAGAGAGAGAGAGAGAGAGAGAGAGGGAGAGAGTATACAAAAGAATGAAAAGAGTACGAGAGAAAAAAGTAAGCGTACATAAAAGTGGAAAAAGAAAGTGGGAAAAGAATCAAAGAGTGACGAGAAAAGTAAGAAGATAAGTGTCTTTACTAAAAATAATGAGATTAAGAGTGCATTAGAAGATAGGAATTTTACATCTACTTAAACTTCTGTTCAAAGGCCTTTTATCTTCTATTAACGATTTTTACTTGTCTTTGCCTAGTGTGATTATTTCCTTATTATAGGAATTTGAAGACTTGTCTCATAAGGAGATTCCCAATGGGTTATCATCGACAAGATGTATTTAACATTAGATTAAATTTATTCTGGGAGCATCAATACTGAATGAACTAGCTTATAAGATGGATTCTAGAGAGATCAAAGAGGTTCAATGACAAGTTAAAAAATTGTGATAAAAAGGATTCATAAGGGAAAGTTTTAGTTCATGTTATGTTCTTGTTATTCTAATACCTAAGAAAGACAGAATATGACACATATGTGTAGACTGTAAAACCATCAACAAAATTATTGTAAAGGATAGAAATCCTATTCTTATGTTAGATGATATGTTTAATAAGTTGCATGGCTCTCTAATTTATTTTCTCATATTTGACTTAAAGAATGGATATTATCAATTTCAAATGAAATAATGTGATGAGTGGCAAATTGAATTTAAAACTAAACATAATTTATATTAGTGGTTAATAATGCCTTTTAGATTAACTAATGCATCTATTACATTCATAAGGCTAATAAATCACATTTTACAGTATTTTATTGGAAATTTTATCATAGTCTATTTTAGTTACGGTCTATATATAGTCACAATATGGATGATCATGTAAAACATTCAAGAGTAGTGTTCAGTAATTTCAGTGAACATCAACTATATGTTAATCTTAAAAAGTATGTGTTTTGCAAAGAGTCGATTGTGTTTCTTAGATTTGTTATAAGTTCGTAAGGAATAAGTGCAGATGAAGACAAAGTTAAGGCGATTAGAGAGTGACCTATACTTAAGAATGCAAACGAGCTCAATACTTTTCATGGGTTGACAGGTTTTTATTAGAGAGTTATTAAGGATTTTAATTTTATTGCATCTGCATTGAATGAACTTGTTAAGAAGAATGTTGCATTTAAGTGGGATAATGTGCATGATAAAGCTTTTAACATATTGAAATCTAAGTCAACAAATGCACCTTTGTTATATTTGTCTAATTTTGATAAAGCTTTTAAAGTTAGATTTGATGCATATGAGATTGGTATAAGGGTTGTGTTAATACAAGATTCTAAATCAATTGCATATTTTATATAGAAGCTTAGTAAGAAAGCATTAAATTATTTTACTTATGACAAATAATTGTATGCATTAGTTAGAACTTTACAAACTTGACGACACTGTTTATGGCAGAGAGAATTTATTATTCATTCAGATCATGAGAATTTAAATTTTCGAAATCCCAAGGTAAATTTAATAAAATATATACTAAGTTATTAGAGGTCATAGAGACATTTTCATATGTAATTAATATAAAAATAGAAAGTAAAATGTTGTTACTTATTCATTGTTTAAAAGTTGTGCATTAATTATGTTGGTCCTAAATGACACCTAAAAGGGAGTGAATTTGGTTATTAAATTCTTAAAAAAAATAAACTAAAGAAATAATAATTTGCGGAAGATAAATAACACAATTATGAAACAAAAAATATGAAAATCATTGAAAATCATTAAAAATATAATAAGAAATACAAATTTGAAAACATTAACAACTTACAACTCCTTTTTGACTCAAGGATAACTGGATATTCTTTTTTAAGGTTCAAGAATAACCTTTAGACAAATTCTTTTTATAAATTCAAGAAGAATCTCGAAATATCAAGGCAATTTCTCACTAGTAGAGAAAACACAATTCTCACACAAACTTGATAAATAAGCACTCTCACATATACACGTTAAACTCTCAAGACACTAGTCAAACTTGTAAAACTCGTTTTTTGTATTGTAATTCTGTATCTTGCTCCTAGTTTTTCCATCTATTTATACTCACAAATGAGAGTTATAGTCGTTGGAGCATTAATCAACCCTTTTGGACCGTTGTCTAATAGAAGTATCCATTGTGTATCTTTTTTATTTGTTGGGTAAATCTTCTATCATTTGTGCAATGTGACCGTTGCCCTCTGTTCAGTCGACTGATCCGCCATGTTCGGTCGATCGATCTTTTAAACTTATTCATTCGATTAACCGACAACCAAAGCTTATTTGACCGGTCTTCCTTTGGTCGATGGTTCTTCATTCGGTAGATCGTTCTCCCCAAGACGTTCATTCAGTCGATCGCTCTACATCGTTCGGTTAACCGATGCTTCTTTCAGTACTGTAGTTCGGTTGACTGATCATTTGTATTTGATCAACCGACCTTTAGTCTTCAGCAGCGTCAATATGTAATTGTTTATCTAAACCTCTTCTTCTTCAACATACCTATCTTTAAACACACTTAACAAACATATTAGTAAAAGGGGTGTTTTGTCATCATAAAAATTGGGCAAAACCTCCATTGGTTCAACAATCTCCACCTTTTTGTTGATGACAAAACTAAAATGATTTAAACAATAAAATTAGTTCTATATGATCAAATTTCAAGATTCAAGTGATTCAATTCTCACTAACTCCCCCTTACTTCATGAATATGTAGCTCTCCCTAAAAACATGCTTCTCCCCTACCCCCTTTTAGAATCAACAAAAAAGGTGTAAACATGATAGTTAAAGAGATAGCCCATCAATCATACCAATTTCTCTTCTAATAGTACAAAAATGATCTTCACACAGTGATTTAGTAAAGATATCTGTTAATTGATGTAATGTGTCAACAAATTCAAGTTTAATATCACCATTTTACACATGATCTCGAATAAAATGATATCGAATTTCGATATGTTTAGCCCTAGAATGATGTGTATGATTTTTTGTCAAATAGATTGTACTAGTGTTGTCACACCGAATAGGAATTCGATTAAGATGAAAATCATAATCCCTAAGTTGTTGTCTAAGCTACAATACTTGAGTGCAACAACTATCGACGGCTATATATTCCGCTTCTACTATAGACAATGCAACAAAATTTTGTTTTTTACAAAACCATGAAACTAATGCATTTCTTAAAAAATGACATGCACCAGATGTACTTTTTCTATCTAAAAAATGACCTGCATAGTCAGCATCAGAATATCCCATCAAGTATAAGTATGCATTTCTAGGATACCATAGTCCTAAATTCAAAGTACCACACAAATATCGTAAAATTAGTTTAATAATTAAAAAATGTGATTCTTTAGGAGAAGATTGAAATCGTGCATATAAATAGACACTAAACATGATATCTGGTGGACTAACAGTTAAATATAATAAACTTCCAATCATACCTCGAAAGAGTTTAACATCTACCTCTTTTCCATCTTCATCTTTATTTAACTTGGTAGATGTGCTCATAGGGTTCCTAAGGGCTTTGTTTGATCTATGCCAAACCGCTTTAGAAGCTCTTGTGTATACTTTAACTGACTTATGAAAATGTCATCCTTCATTTTCTTGATTTGGATTCCGAAGAAGAAATTCAATTCTCCTACCATGCTCATTTCGAACTCCATACTCATAAACTTAGCAAAATCTTCATATAAGCATTCATTAGTAGCACCAAAAATAATATCATCGACATATATTTGGACAATTAACAAATCACTTTGATCTTTCTTAATAAACAATGTAGTATCTACTTTTCCCCTTACAAAACCATTTGCAAGTAAGAATGCACTTAATCTATCGTACTATGTTCTAAGTACTTATTTTAAACCATATAATGTTTTAGATAATTTAAAAAGTGTTCGAGTTCATCATGTCATTCAAAACTAGGAGGTTGTTCAACATACACTTCTTCTTGAATAAAGCCATTTAAAAAATGCACTTTTTACATCAATTTGAAAGAGTTTAAAACCCATGTCAGATGCAAATGCAAGAAGTTGTCTAATAGCTTCTAATCTAGCTACGGGAGCAAACGTCTCATTATAATCTATTCCCTCTTCTTAGTTACACCCTTTTGCCACCAATCTAGCTTTGTTTCTCACAATGTTACCTTGTTTATCTAATTTATTCTTCAAAAATCATTTTGTACCAATTATAGGGTGATCTACGGGTCTAGGTACTAATGTCAAAACCTTGTTTCTCTCAAATTGTTCTAACTCTCCAAACCTTGTTTCTCTTAAATTTTTCTAACTCCTTATTCATAGCTAAGATCTAATTCCCATCCTCTAAAGCCTCTTCTATATTTGTAGGTTCAATCTTTGAAAGAAAGAAAATATGAGACAAATTTAATTTTGATAGAGTGGTTACTTCTTGGTGGACATCACCTATAATTTATTCGGCGGGATGATCCTTCTTATACCTACAATCTTTTAGTAGCTCTTCATCTCCTCCTTCTTTACTTGGTTCAAAAATTTAGGATGTTCGTCCATTATCTTCAAGTAAAAGATGTTCTAATCCCTTGGATACATCTGCATCTTCAAACTCAAGTACTTTCTTTCTTTCGAAAGGGTTAGTTTCATAAAAAACAACATGTATAGATTCCTTAACAACATAATAGTTCGTGTTTTTTAGACTCTATATGCTTTACTCGATAAGGAATATCTTAAGAAAATGCCTTCATAAGTTTTAGAATCAAAATTTTCCAAATTATCTCTAGTGTTCAAGATATAACATTTGCAACCAAACACTTTGAAATGACTAATTTTTGGTTTCTTACCATTCAAAAGTTCATAAGGGGTTTTATCTAACTTATGTCTAATATTCACCCTATTAATGACATGACATGCACATCCAACGGCTTTGACCCAAAAATATTTTGGCAAATCATATTCATTTATCATAGTTCGTGCCATTTCTTGTAAAGATCTATTTTTCCTTTC
>JAOXYD010111273.1:0-11459 GCA_028565735.1 Pinacopodium congolense
TTTGTCATTTCAAATTTATATTTTCAAACCAAACACTAGCATAGAAATTCTTTAGTAGTAAACCAAATAAAGTAATACTCATTCCATTCTATTCCTCATCCTTTCTATTCTTTATAATAACTATTCTATTCCTTATCTATTACAGCCTTTAAATCAAACATACTGTTAGTTCTCTATGCTACTTGGTTTGTTACACTGTGTGAAATGTCGTCATTCTACTGTTATGTCACTCTTATAACCAAAATGTACAAACTTGCCCTACAATCACATTAAATTGTCATGTACTTGTCAAAAGTTCTATCTAAAATAATGAACTCCTATAACAAGCCACCTCAACTCATATTTTCCATAGGGGAAATTGTGTGGAGGAAATATAGTTCCCATGTTCATAGTGAGATTTAAAATCAAAGGTATAAATGAGGAGTGGGTGGTACAAATGGCATAGTTGCTAGATTAGAAAAGTTGACGAGAGAAGTAGTGTCCTACTCCTTACTTTATTAAGGTGCTAGTACCATATCATCTAATAGTTGCATTAATGTTTACTCTACACGAGTTTTTCATTAGACACAATTAAAAAGGCCTACTCATCCAATTATAGGTTTGCATAACCATGCTTTTTAGATTCTTTGCATTTGAATTATTGCGTACTCTTGGAAATAAATTACAATGTTGATGAATTTTTCTTATTGTATGCTCAATCTTTAAGTTGACATTTTATTCTTAAAATTGAAGCCTAAAATTTAGCTACAGAGAGAAGCAACTAAAAACATGAAACAAAAGGTAAGCATGTACATATTCATGCTATAGAAATTTTGCTATAATGTGTTCAACTACACAAAGTAAAAAACTATATAGTGACTTTGGATTTGGGAAGAAAAACTTCATAAATTTTTTATTTTCATTAGAGTGGATTGAATTAAGAAGTCCTTTTGAAAATTTCCTCACATAAATATGTGGTTTTTACTATGATCGTACTGTTTCAAATTGCAAATATATCTAATGAGGTTATATGTAGAGAAGGTTTTTGATACGAAGTAGTCCTTAAGTCTATAAAAATTAAAGTGGGTATTTGAAATAAGCTTGGTGAATTCCAACAGAAAGAGGTTTATTGTTAGGTGTGATTCGTGATATCAATTATGTCTTCGACTTGATCTCGATGAATTAACGAGTACAACTGATATAGGCAATCAAATAATAAATATTTAAGTAAACCTCCTTGTTATGTAATAAGATAAGTCAAGGTCAATCTAAAAAAATGTTTTGTGTTAATGCTATTTCTAAGAAAATAAAAATTATCCGTGGTTTTATAAAATTAAAAATAAGCAAAAACTAGAACGAATGAATTTAAAGGTTATTAAAAATAAGGTAGGTTATTAAAAATAAAGTAGTCCTCCAATCTCATAGACTTGCCACTTATCCTATAATGTAGGATACATATTAGTAGGGTGACCTAAAAATGAACAAATGTCACCTACTAAGGATATGAGATTCACTATCTATTGCTCCAACCTTGAAATAACAACAATCTCTCATCGTTAAAAGAATTAACGTAGAGAAGATCAAGATTAAAAGTGGGAGCTCAAAACTCCTTTAGAGTACGTTGATAATGAGCCATTGCTGCTTTAAGTTTTTAAAGCTTGAAAGAACTACAAGGGGTAAACAAAGCAAAAACAAGGTGATAAAGGTTAAGAAATAAAGATAAAAAACAACACAATAAATAACAAAACATTAACACTAGTTCCTCAATAACGATATCAAAATTTTGGTACGACTATTAGTAGGCCACTAAATAATAAATACCTATTTAACCTCCTAGCTATGTAGTAGGATAAGACATGGTCAATCCTACAGAGAACTATTTAGTATTGACAGTATTATAATGTTGTGTAAAGAAAATAAAATTAAAATTAAAAATTACCCAGGGTTTTATAAAATTAAAAATAAGAAAAAACTAAAACTAACAAATTAATCCAAAATGAATAAGAATGGAAAATGATAAGAAATAAATGACAACAATGTAAAGATTAATAAAAGATATTTTAGGGAGTTAGGAATTACAATTGATCATTGAAAATATATAGATTGTGTTATGAATAAAATGTTAACCTAGAGACACAAAAAAGCTCTCACATAAAATGTTCCTTCAACAATAGATAAATCCAATACAATCATAAATTTAACCTTAACTACGCAATAACCTAAGATACGATCTTTAGATATAATGGCATAGAAGCAATAAAAACTAAGGAATAGCTTACTTAAGCTATAATCTTGCATGATCAGATTATATAACTTAAAGAATCAAAACCCTAACCAAAGTTTACATAGAAAAGAAATTAAACTATCGCTACTTGTGGTGTTCACTAGGATAATTATAGAACACAAGTTCATACCTAGCATTCAAACTAAAAATTACAAATAGGACGATTAATCCTATACATAATCTATAGTTATTTACATTTAGTTGCAGTTTCAATTCAACCTTAACATAAAATACAATGGTCATTTAAAACATAATTCATATCTCATAATTGTAATCCATTTATCTATACAATATCTTCAAACCCAAAGAAAACTAACTAAACATCATGAAATGAACTAAAATAAAAAGTAAAATGAGAAATCATAAAGAAAACAAGATAAAGATGTCTAAAAATAAGGATTTAACAAACTAACTAAAAATATTCAAAAGTTTAATAAATATTGAAATTAAAACAAAATAAACAGCATAGAAACTAAAGAAAATAAAAGAAAACAAAAGTAAATGCATACAGAAAAAATGTAATCTACACCTAAAATATAACTATTAAGAGTATCCTTAACAATAAAGATGAAAGAAAGCAAAATCTCTAAACTTAAGACAAAGAACAAAGAAATCGTCAGGGCCACCCAAATGGGAGTCAAAAACAAAAAAAATTATCTTCTTCAATCCTTATATAGTCCCCAATTAGGATTAATAAGTTCTAGGAGTGAATGGTCATGTTTGCCCTTGGATTTGAAGTGAAATAGTGTTCTTTTGGATGATCAATGGTGTTTAAGAGGACATTAACAGTGTCGTACATCACCGTCGTTAAGTACCTGGCACTCAAACATCAACGACGGTTTCTAAGTAGTTTAGTGACACCATTAAATACCACTATTAAACTCCCATATTTAAAGTTCTTTGTCTAATGCTCCCCAGATCATTTCCAAACTTGGTCTTTTTATTTATATATGTCTCTTTAACTCAAAACCCACCCATTTCAAATGACAATGAACATAATTTGGGCTTATGGAATCAAAATAAGGGTGAAGTCATATTACATCCCATATGAAAATTCACTAAAATGCACCCTGATAAGGATGAATTTTTCTAAATTTTTATATGAGAAATCTTATGGATTCATCTATATTTTTTTAAATAAAAGTGTGCAATTTGTGTCATTATATATTGAATGATAGATTTGATCTTTTGACATAAGTTTTGGATCCAAAAACCAAGTTTTGGGAATAATTGGAGAAAAAATAAAGTAAGGATCTATCAATCTGGACTATCAATGATGATTGCTGAATCTGATCAATGACGACATTAATAAAGTTAACAACCACCGTTAAATGATGAAGCTGAGATCCTTCAATAGGGGTTTAATAGACCACCATTAAAGAAATTTCACCCATTATTAAGTGCACTATCAGTGAAAAACAAAAAATTAAAAGAGGTGTTTCACTAATTCTAGATATTAACCTAATTGGAAAGGGTATAAAAGGGTTAAGAACACACTAGAGCCAGCAATCTTCCTTCCCTTTGAGCTCCCATTAATTTTCTTTGAATTATTGCTTGTTTTTAGGGACTTGAGATGGGTTTTTGGTTTGTTTTAACTTTGGAGTTAAAGATACCTCTTTTTTCTGTCGTAGATCATTTAGCATTAGATTTTAATTAATTTTGTATTGTTATAGCTTTTGTCCTTGTTGATTTGGTTAAGATTACATTGAATCTTGGTGTAAAACTTTAAGTTTTCACTTAATATATTGTTTCGTCTTTATTTCGAACACTTTGACCATATTTTTATTATGTTTATGCTAAGTTCAGGCTATGTTATTGTTATATTTAATATGTGTGGCTAATTTCCTTTGGCCCATAAGTTATTAAAGGGATGAAAGGATTTTAATTGTGGCAATATGATTAGGTTTTCATTAATATTTTGATTCTATGCTTAGACTTAACTAAAACCTTGAATTAAGGTCAAGAATTAAGGATTAATTGTAGGTTTGATCATCCTATAGATAATTGCTAATTTGAAAGCAGGTCACGTTTGGTATCACTTCTCATTTATGTTTTTTATTTTTGTTTTTATGTATATTTATTGGTTTATGTGATATTGTTATTGGTTTCTGTGCTATTTTTATTGGTTTTTGTGTTTTTAAAAACAATAAACCAAAACAAGAAATGACAATGATACCAAAAAATGCCTAAAGTTTAAGGTTTGATTCATAATTGTCATTAATGAAATCTATAAGTAGCAATAGACTAATTGAACTTGTAATTGAGATTTTATCAATTTAGCCTAAGGTTTTAACTTTTTAAGTTGCATGATCAATGCATGAGAGGTTGTGACCTAACTTAATTGTTCCCTAGTTATTAAAGTTGTTACAAAAATAAATCTAGAGATTGTATCCTAGGTTATTGCATGGTTAGGGATTAAGGGTAGGTTTTCAGTTGTATCAGACTTACTTATAATTGAAGGCGCGAGGACAAAGGTCGTACCTGAGTATATAACCTAACATCTTAGCTAAAACACAATTAATTTAGCTTTGATAAATAGTTGTCTTTCTGAGAATCCCGATAATATATTCTACCCACTTTATTAGTATTGTTATTTATTTCTTCATATTTTTCTATATTGTTTGTCTACTTTCTTTCCTTTAACCATATTTCCATTTGTTTTAATTTTATAGCATTAGGGGTTTTTTCTTTTCTTTTTCACAACATTAGAGATAACAATTATACCCTAGCTCTCTATGGATTCGACCTTAGCTCACCATATTACATAAAAAGAATAATTAGTTTATTCAACATTTAAATAATAGAGACAACATTCCTTAATTGTCATATACAAAGATGAACATGGTGTGCTAGCAATAGAGCAAAGGAAATGTGATGAAGCAAAAATATTAACTACGAATGTGAAAAAGATATCCTAATAAAGAGAGAGATGCCAGTGAATTAGAAAGAGAAAAATTAAGATACAAGGATGAAAGTCCTTCTTGTGATGATAGAAAGCATGTATAAGCAAAATTTCACAAAAATACAAGAAATGAATAAAGAATAATTGTCTATGAGAGAGCACAATCCAAAAAATATATGATTGATGTATGATCATTCACTGGTTATAGAAGAATGTAAGATTCTAAGACCTTGATTCGTAAAGTAAGAGTTTGGACAACTCACAGTCTCCTAACAAAATATGAATGTACAGAGGAAGATGATTTTAAGTTTACATATGGTAGAAAAAGGATTATGATTTAAGGAAAGATAATGTTGAAATGGATGAGGAGAGAAAAGAGGGAGACTGTGAAGGCATGATCATTAGATTACATGATCTTAAAAAAATTAAAATCTCTCCCTTTCCATATCAGATACATTCGATAGGTGCTCTTAAGAAGAAACGGTACAAATAAAAGGTACTATGTTGAATAGAACCAAGTGGCATGGAAAACAAGGTAGAACATGTGATCACCAAAGATGAAAAGGAGCTTGGCAAGATTAATGTGTGTTTTAGTTTTCCCAAGGGCAATATTACATCTAATATAATGAAAGAATTTGGGAAAATGATCTTGTTAATGCCCTTGGATGTTTTATATATATGTAAACATTAACATATTTTGTGGTTAGTGGAACCAGCTATGTTGATACCTTTTCCATTTTAAATGATTGGTTTGGTTTAGAAATTAGAGGACTTATAATTTAGTTCATTCCAAACACACTTAAGTAACAAGGTGATGAAAAAATTAAACCACTAATAACTACACATTTTTTATAATATTTTCATGTAATATAGTTTGTTTATTCATAGAAAAGAGGGTATTAAAAGTTTAATGTCTACAATGATGCTAAAAAAATGGGTTCTAAATGTCCCTCATCACAATTATATTTTGGACTCCGTGTTTGTGATTAGATACAAGTTTTTCTGTGTATAATTTATTTCAACAACTATATTACGCATTGTTACAATATTGGGAAACATAATATAATTTCATATTCTTTTAGGTTGATGTGTATCAAATCATGAAAATGTGTCATAATTGAATTCCACCATCAATCGATGCTTATTGTTATATAATATGTGCTTCATACTAGAAAGGATATTGAACTGGGAAAGGCCTGTCTCTTGTTTCAAAGTGCTTAAATGTGTATTAATGTCATATAAAAAAATGTTTCCTTACATTTGAACATTGATTATGAAATTTGTTTTGAAGTTTTTCATCCCTATCCTAATGGAACACCATTAATGGTTTTATTACATCAATCTAGATGTGGTTGGTATAATCATTTTTTATTCAAACTATAGTAGTGATAAGGAAAAGGAGAGTTTTACACAAAGATTGGTTTGTGTGCAAACCACTTATGTTACTAACTTCTATTCATTCATAAACTTGGTGGATGGGTACAAAGGCCATCCAAATCTTTGTTCATTTATAGGCACTATTTTTTTACAAAGTGATTTTGTCCATAACAATAGTTTGCCATGTTAAACCTTTATGTTCCACATTGTCCATTTGTTTCCCTCATATATTTGCAAAGAAACATAACCCGTACACTTCTAACTAAATTCTTTCTAGCTTATATTTTTATATACAAGGTTATTTAACAATAAAATTAGAATTAATTTTCCTGAAAAACCATTGTATATGCATGCACATGTTATGATAACCTCAATATAAAAAAAAAGATATATATATGCTTATTAGTATGTAATTTACATAAGTTTTAAGGTATAATATAGTATTTTAATCATTAAAAATGTATATTTAGATTATTTATGAGTTATTTTTATTAAGTTTCAAGTTTGTGATGATTTTGAAGCTTAAAAAATAAAAATGAAATAAAAAGGAGTTAAAGGTGGAGTTTAGAGATAATTTTCTTGACAAAAATTACAGAACTAAGGCATAACACCTTCTCCACAATTTCAATGGCTTTCTTCACAGCAATGGTGTAAACTTTGGATATTTTTAATTAGTTTTTAAACATCAATGATGAGTTAATAACATCATTTTTGTTTTCTAGATAATCTCCATTTTAGTTCAATTCCAAAAAAATGAAATAACATTACACATCAATAGTGTCATTAAAGCCTAATTATACTATTGTTATAGTCTTAGATTTTGAATTACAAGTGCAATTTTTATGAGATAAAAAGATGATTTTAAACCCGATTTATGCTTCCTAGATCTAGAACTCTAAAAACCACTTGAAGGGATATAAAAACACATGTTTTACTACATAAACACCTATGATAATAATGTACCATAGAGAGTTTTCATTTTTTTGCATTAGCTTATCATCTTTCATTGTTTTAGCAATTAAGACTTGTAAGAGCATCTTAGTTTTAAGAAAAGCTAGAATCAATAGGGATAGACCACATTTCAGTTGTGTTTTTGCAATTTTTTCTCTTTATTTGTATTGACTCCATCATTTACTTTCACTCATTGAATTTGCACTTTATTTTTATATCTTCATTTTCATTGGTGAATAAAAGTGTGTACATTGTTTTAGCTAGGGTTAGGAAATTAGATGAGTTCTGAATGAATTTTATGAATGATTTTTTCTTGATTGAATGTTTAATTTATCTTGCTTAACTTGATCACCTAAGTTATATTAATAAGTAATTATAAGTCCATGATCATTGGATTTTAATCATTGAAAAATCAATTATGTAACACAATTATATATAAAAGTGGATCAAACTTTAGAATCTTTTGCGAGAACTCCTAAATTTAATGAACTTAGAGGTTTCTTGATATTCATGCCTTTTTTTCCAAATTATCTATAGATCAAATATATTATTTGAGTTTAAAAGAGAAAAGATATTTCTATGATCATTAATAATGTATTAATTGAGTGAAGTATATCTTAAATCATTCCAACACTTGACTTATAATTAATTAGGCCATCAAAATTCGAAACCTTAGCTAGTTCATATCATTGAAAGAACCTTAGTTAGTTAATCAATGATAGATTGAATTCATGGTAGTTATTTAATTTATTTAATTTTAATTTCTTATAAAATAAAAACTTGAATTGTCTAGAAAATCAGTTACTATGTGACTTAGTACTTAAAAACAGGTCCTTAAGGAATATGATACTTAGTTACTTACTGTTTACATTACTTGTTAACAAGGGTATACTTGCCTTTAACTAGTCTTAGGTTGGAAGTGAATTAAAGTTGAATAGATATAGATTATAACAATGTTATCTAATAGAATTTAAAGCTAGATTTTGGGTACTTAGGTGCTAATTAAAGATATGTCCATTCATGTATTCATAAAAAATTAGAACCAAAATATCATAGTAGTATTAATTGATGCATTTCCTTGGTGGAGAAATCTATAAGAGATTCAAAATTATCTTTACAACTAGGTAATGTCTATCGAATTCAACTCTATTGGTCCTAAATGGAGCATAAGAGAGGGGTGAATTAGGTTCTAAAAATTAAGTAAGAAACACACAAAACAAATCAATAAAATTTACGGTAGCTAAAAGAAATATGAAGCAAATAGAATAAAAAGAGGCTTGCACTTTATTCAATATGAAATAAATAATTAAAATATAAACTTCACTTGCAACCTCCTTTTAGGCCTCAAGGATAACCCTTTACTTTTGCAAAGGCTCAAGTATAACCTTTTTGAAGAATTCTTTTTGTAGGCTCAATAATAACCTCTCAACTCTCTTTTTAAAGGCTCAAGAATAACCTTACAAGATCAAACACATGAATAAGCTTATGTCTCTCACAACATAAAAAAAACAACTCTTACGCTTTTATAAAAAACTCATTCTCAACACTTATGTTACTTCTCTGTATCAGACGTTACTTAATTCTCTATTTTTATATAAGTATTGATTAATTTAGCGGTTAAGAAATCTCCAATGTTCCTCTTCTAATTAACTCTTTTGGACCTTTGGACAAATCTTCTGACCATTGTCCAATATTATTGTTCTTTATAATCCACTCATAATCTTCTTCATTCAGTGGACCGATAGGCATCTTCAATCGACCGGTCTTTGTTATTTTCCTTCTTTCGGTATACCGATAGCTTTAGTTGGTAGACCAATGTTTGTTTGGTCAACTGATCTTCTTATTCAGTCAATTAATCTCCTCAAAGCGTTTATTCGGTCAACTGGTTCCATGGTTCAGTCGACTGATCTTCACTCAGTCGGTCGACGCTCACTTCAGCAAGTGTATTCGCCGATCGATATTTATTCGGTTGATTGATCCTCCATCCATCTAGACAATCATCATTCTTCTTACTCAAATGTACTTCAATTATCTCATTTCAATCATACCTATCCTTATACACGCTTGAACAAAAATAACAATAGCAAAGATGTTTTGTCATCATCAAAATCAGGTGTAACCTCCTTTGGTTCAATAATCTCCCCCTTTTTAGTGATGACAAAACTATGTGATATTAAACCATATAAAAAAGATATAAACTCCTCGTAAATTGCACAAGAGTTCAAGATTGCATAAAAATATACAAAAACTCAACTTCCCTAAATTCATACATACGATAAACAAAGAATATTTAATATTACATACCTCTCCCCCTTTTTAGAATCAACATAAAAGGTTATAGGAAATGTCCATCAATCATACCAATTTCTCATCTAATTGTGCAAAAATGATCTTCATATAAAGGTTTAGTAAAAAATATCTGATAATTGATGCAGTGTATCAATAAACTTAAGTTCAATATCTCCATTTTGTACATGATCACGAATAAAATGATAACGAATTTCAATATGTTTCCTAGAGTATTGGATAGGATTCCAAGTCAAACAAATGGTGCTTATGTCATCACATCAAATTGGTATTCTATGAAGATGCAAACCACAGTATTTAAGTTGTTGTTTAAGCTATAAGACTTGAACATAATAACTACCAGCAGCCACACATTTGGCTTCCGCCTTAGATAATGCAACAGAATTCTGTTTTTGACAAACCCATGAAACTAATGCACTTCCTAATCAATGATATGCACCAGATGTACTCTATCGAGAAAATCACCCGCACAATCAGCATCAGAATATCCAACTAAATCCAAACAATAATTTTTAGGATACCAAATTCCTAAATGCAATGTATCACTTAGATAGCTCAAAATACGTTTATCAGCTAGTAAATATGATTCTTTAGGAGAAGATTGAAAACGTGCATACAAATAAACACTAAACATAATGTCAGGATGACTAGTAATTAAATACAACAATCTACTTATCATATATCGATATAGTTTTTACTACTTATCATACCTTGATATAGTTTTTCTTCCATCACTTTTCCATCTTCATCTTTATTTAATTTTGTGGATGTGCTCATGGGAGTGCCTAAAGGCTTTGTTTATTCCATACCGAAATGCTTAAGATGTATACTTTGATAGATTTATGAAGATGCCATCCTTTAATTACTTTATTGAATATTAAATAAATAATGCAAATATAAACTTCACTTACAACCTCCTTTTATGCTTAAGGATAATCCTCTATTTTTTTAAAGGCATAGGTATAACCTCTTAACTCTCTTTTTAAAGGATCAGGAATAACCTTACAAGATCAAACACACGAATAAGTTTATATCTCACACAACAAATTCTTAACCTTTTATAGAAAAACTCATTCTCAACACTTGTGTTACTTCACTATATCAGACATTTCATAATCCTCTATTTATATATAAGTATGGATTAATTTAACCATTGGATAAATCTCCAACATTCCTCTACTAATGAACTCTTTTGGACAGTTGGAAAAATCTTTTGATTGTTATGTAATATAACCTTCCTGATAATGTGCTCGTAATCTTCTTTATTCGATTGACCGATAGGCATATTTGGTTAACTGGTCTTTGTTATTTTCCTTCCTTCGGTCGACCGATAGCTTCAATTGGTCAACCAATGTTCATTTGATCAACCGGTATTCCTATTCAAGTAGCCGATCTCCCCAAAGCATTCATTAGGTCGACTGGTTCTATAGTTCGGTCAACTGATCTTAATTCGTTCAGTCAATGCTCCCCTCAACAAGCATATTCGGTCAATCGGTATGCATTCAGTCGACTGATCATCCATCCATCTGGATAATTAACATTCTTCTTGCTCAAATGTACTTTAATGATCTCTCTTCAGTCATACCTATACTTATACACACTTAAACAAAAATATCAATAGCAAAGATGATTTGTCATCATCAAAATAAGGTGGAACCT
>JAOXYD010111304.1:0-11459 GCA_028565735.1 Pinacopodium congolense
CAATTAATTTAGAATTTCCTAGATAATTGTAATCTAATTAATCTAGTATTTAACATTCAAAATACCATATATTTTTTTCCCATGGGTTCGACACTTAGAGTCTGAAAATTACTCCACTTTATTACTTGTTTGATAGGTGCACTTGCCTTTTGTCACATTAGTTTTCAGTTAATCTCATTTTGGTTTTCAAAATAAAATCGATTTAAAGAACTCCCATTTTTAATCTTTCAGCCAACCAAACCAACATTTTTTCTTTTCATTTTTGCATAATTTTGATTTTAACTTTAAGAAAGATAATGAACATGTTTAAAAGATGCAACAATTTGCTTAGAAATATACATTTTAGAAATAGAATATTATAATGATCATGGGGTATTCGCTATCTAAAACATTAAGAAATTTAAAATCAATTGATCACAAATTATCATAATCAAAAGTATAACATCTTAATTTGTCAAAATAATCAAAATCAAAAGAAGAAATCTTAAATGATATGAATAAAAATCAAAATTTTTCCATATATTATAGATTATATTGAAAAAGATGATAAAATGAAATACTATAGGATAAGAAAAGCAAGTGTGAAATCATGATATCTCATTCCTCCACATTTAAATTGAATATTGGCCCCCAATGCTCACCAAATCAATAAGAAAAACAAAACATTAGAGAAAAGGAACATAAATGACCCGGATAAGAATGATAATATCAATTGATGATCCATTGAAGTGAACATTGATCCTCAATCATCGATGGTAGCAAACTGGAAAGCACAAATAAAAACATGAAAACACAAGCATAATACATACAAAAAGAAAGCTCCATGTATAGATATATACTAAAAAGTACAAAAAGGAAGCATATAGATCTAAAGTCAAAATACATAAGAGAAGTACCTAAAAAGAAATACATCAAAAGGAAATAAATAAGGCAAAAAAAAGCAAAAAAAGCCATATCCTTGAACATTAAAGAGTATAATCCTAACACCATATATCTTCATGGTGGGATATGAGAGAGAACATAATCCCACAGGATAGTAATCTGGATCTGAGTTATATCACCCTACTCACGAACATTAGTGATCTGGGTCTAGTTGGTAGCCAATGTAGACTCAACCTTAAATGAATGCTACTCCAAGCAAAGAAACATAGTGGTGATGTCATTTAAAGTAGGTAGAGGCACATGTAAAGGAGCATCGGGTGCAGGTGGAGGATGGCGAACACTATGAGTGGCTTTAGAAGAAGTCTCGCTCATGCCTTCCTCAAGCGTCGTGATAGGTATATATACAGATACATTGGGATCATTAACACGCTCTCCTCCCTTAAGAGGCCTAAAAATGGTGTTGTGCCACTCACCATCTATTTGAGCATATTATCAGAGCTTCAGAATAAGATACCTAATAATTGAAGAAGGTTGAAGCTACAGTGTAACTTGAACCTTATATGACAGACCAGCCTCCTGAAATATCCATGTTAAAAGGCTTGAAAAGTAGTAGTTCTTATAAGTACGTTGATAGTGTACCATATGCCTAAGGCTCTAGAGAATAAATCCTGACAGTGGCAGGCCCTCAATGTCTTTTAAACTATAAAACATCTTGTGAAGGATGTAGGTATCCATGTATTTGATTTCATTCAGGCGATTGACTTGGAGAGTCACATTTAAAGTTAATAAAGCAACTATTATCCTCTTTTAAATCAAAAGTTGATAATTTTGGTAGTAGCGCTTACCAGTTGGCTTAATTAAATTCTAATCAATACGAGCCACATCAATAAAAAAGTTAGAGCCAAATTCTACTCTATCACCTCGAATTCAATCCACCTTATGATCATATGCATCAATGATATTCGATACACCTAATAAGGTAGAAATTAAAGCAAGAGCGATAATGATAGGTGTACCTCGCATCATGGATTTGATGTCAAGGATGTCATTATGCCCCTTTTCTTCGATGTTGACATAAAACTCCCTTACCAAAAGTGGATAGAAAGGGTAAAAAATCATAAGGAATGAATCCCACTTTAGGCCTCAGAATGCATCTAAAACGTCGAACTCTACATTTAATGAAGGTATTAATGATCTCTCATTAATGAATTCATTTAGGAGATGTTTTTTAAGCCAATCCACATTCTTATTATTCAAAAAGTGAGGAACTAACTCGAAAAAATGCCTTTTTTTTAGTTAGAAGCATCTTGCATCTATTTAGGAGGCAGGTTGAGCTAAAACTATTTATAAAATAAAGCTATCAGAGGCTAAAAATGGTTAGAAAATTAAAAAAAATATCCATGTGACTTTGCCATAATATTCTAATGTTCACTGAAATATTCTTAACTTTTTGAAAAAGGAATTAAAGTTAAAAAATGGTACTAAAGGATAGATAATTCAATTTTGAATGCAATGGTACCTAAATCTGTGAGAAATGACCCCCAAAATGTTAAGAAAATGGAAAAATTGCTAAGGGGTAGCGTTAACAGTACTTGAGAGATTTCAGAGGAGTTTTGGAAAGATTTGAGTTTATTAGGGCAATTTAAAAGAAAATTAGTTAAAACACTGAAAATGAAACAAAAAAAGCCTTAAAAAATGGTATTTGGTGAAGGAATGAGGTTAGAATGGATGATTTAGAGTTTAGGAGGGTCTAGCATCACAGTGGAAGAAGGGAGGAGGAAGATAATGAACAGAAGTGAAATTGCATCGTTTTTGTTTTCTAAGGACTCAAATGACAATTCCTGGGGAGTTAAAACAACATTGTTTAAGTGCCACCATTTAGCTCCTAAAAAAGGGTTAAACGGTGAAATTTTGCAATTTTAACCGTTGTTGATGACCCACCATTTAGGTCCTATAGAATTCCCCTAAACATGAAAATTTTGCATAAACCTCTTTTAATTAACTCTAATTCAATTCTTAATAAATCTAAGAGGATTATATACTAAAACTACTTAAGGATAGGCTTTGAAAACACTAAAAACTAGAGAAAAGCAAACCTAAGAGGATGAAATTCTAGGGAAAGTTAAACTAAACTTAAAAGAGATAAGTTAAAAACTTTTAAAAGAATAAAGAAAAACACTTCAAAAACAACTAAAATAGCCTAAAAGGAACCTAAAGAGAAGGCCAATTAAACCTAACAAAAACACACTAAATAAATGAAGTCAAAAAGAAAATTAGATAAAAGACTTAACAAAAACAAAAGCAAAGAAACTAAAATCAACTAAATCTTAAAAATTTAATTAAGAACATACTAAAATCAAATCAAATTAAGCACACTAAAGCTAAAAGAGATTCAATCTAAATAAACAAATAAAAACAAAGGAATCAAACACATATACTTAGAAAATTAAATGATCAAAGCCTAATCTAATAAGGATTTAAAAGGGAAATAGTTTCAATGTGTTCCTCAAAATTTGGAAAATATAATTTGGCCTTTTATTTATTAACTTTAAAAGTGGATTGGACATTAGAAAATTTAATGGTTCCATAAGAATAAACATTAAGCACATTAAAAGGCCAAACCATCTTAGTTTTAACTTTCCAAGAAAGAGTCCTAATTGAGAATTGTAAATAAAAAAAAAATTTCACCAATCTTAAATTTGAAAACAATGATGTTGTTGTCATGCTATTTCTTGGTTTTTTCCTTACAAAGCTTTGAACTATTATAGGCATCAAGGCAAAATTCGTCTAACTTCTTCAATTATAACAACCTTTGTTATCCACTTTTCCTTGAGTCAAAATTTAGGAAATTTATAACCCAAAATTCCTTATGCTCTAGCTCAATATGCAAATGATAAGACTTGTCATAACTCTGGTGATATGGAGACATGCTAATGAGTGGCTTATATGTAGTGTGATATGCCTATAATGCGTCATCCTATTTTAAAGATCAATATTTCCTTGATGCACTAGTGGTCTTTTCTAAAATTCTTTTATTCTTACAATTTGAAATTTCAACTTGACTGCTAGTTTGGGATGATAAAATGTGACCACCTTATGGGTTACACCATATTTGGAGGAATGAAATTGTCTATTATAGAATTGGTCTTAGTGTACCAAATCTTGTAAAAAAAAATTTCTTAAGAAATTTAACAACACCTCTTGCATCAATAGTAGGTAAAGCAACTACTTTAACCTATTTACTTACATAATTGATACGTGACTAAAATATATTAATTAGCGTTGATTTAAGGGAAGGTCCCATAAAATCAATATCCGAAACATCAAAAACTTTGTAGACCATGATATTGTTTAAAAGCATTTCATTTCTCCTAGAAATATTTCCAATTCTTTAATAGTTATATCAAGATTTTACATATTAAAATGTATTTTTAAATAATGTGGGGTAATAGAATCTAGATTATAAAATTTTTTACGCAGTTCGAGTTACCCCAAAGTGTCATCTTATTTCCCTTGAATGATAATGACTTAAAATAAAAGGCACTTTTTTAGCAGGAATACATCTTCTTATTATACCATCACCATAAATTTTGTATAAGAATGGATCATATCACAAGAATCGCTTAACATCAATTAGACACTTCTTCCTTTACGGATAAGACAAATCACGAGGAATCACATTGCCTGCTAAATAATTAACATTATCCACGTACCATGGAAACTTTTTCTTTATAGCTAGTAGTTCCTTTGAAACAATTCTTTAATGTCTTGATTTTCATCTTTTTCCATAACTTCCTTGCTTAATTGTGAAAATGATTAGAAACAAAATTTTCGATACCATTCTTATCCTTTATTTTGTTATCAAAGTCTTATAACAAAAGAACACATCTAATCAGTCTTGGTGTTGCATCAAACTTATTCTTCTAATATTTTAAATTCAAATAGTTTGTATACACTGTCACCTTTGAAAGAACTAAATAGGAAAAAAATTAATCAAATGCAAAAATGAAAACCAACATTTCTTTCTCAATCATTGTGTAGTTATTTTTGGCATCATTTAATGAGTAACTCAAATAATAAATTAAATGAAAAAATTTATCCTTCCTTTGCCTCAGAATTGCATTAGATGTGAAATCACTTGCATTACACATCAATTTGAAAGTTAAAGAGAAATATGGTGAAATCAAAGTAGGTACAATTGTAACCTTTTTCTTTAGTAGCTTAAAAGAATGTGTGCACTTATCATTAAAGACAAAAGTAGCATCTTTGGTCAAAAGATAAGTAAGAGGCTTTATAAATTTTTTTAAAATCCTTAATAAATCTCCTATAGATGCCTGCATAACTTAGAAAAATTCTAATTACTTGAATTGAATTTGGAGGTGGGAGTTGAATGATTTCATTTATTTTGGTCGGATTTACTTCAATTCCCTTACTAGAAATTTTGTAACTAAGTACTATGCATTCTTTTACTATAAAATGACACTTTTCCCAATTTTTTTCTTTGCTTCTCTTAAGCAAATTTTCTAAATTTTCTAAACATGAGTCAAGTGATATGATAAATACTAAAAAATCATCCATAAATACTTTAATGGGAGATTTAATCATGTCTAAAAATAGTGGCATCATATAGCATTGAAAGGTAGTAGGGCATTGCATAAGCCAAAAGACATGCATCTATAAGCAAATATGCTATAATGACAGATAAAGGTAGTTTTCTCTTGATCCTTATGGGCTATTGAAATTTACAAATAGCTACTGTACCCATCTAATGCATAATGAAAATTGTGCCCAGTTAGTCTTTCCATTACTTAATCAATAAAAGGCAATGGGAAATGATGCTTTTGGATGGCACCATTTAATTTTCTATAATCTACACACATACATTAACCAGTTACTTTTCTTGTCATAATTAGCTCATCTTGCTCATTATGAACTATGTTAGTGCCACCATTCTTGGGAAATTTGAACTGGGCTAACCTAAGCTGAATCAAAAATGGGAAAATTATTACAGCATCTAAAAGTTTCACTACTTATTTCATGTTCAAATTCAATCTTTACTGTGATTAGACCAAAGGCTTACTTCCTTCCTTCTATAAAAATGTTGTGCGTACAGTTTGAAGAACTTAATCCTACCGATGGATCATACATAATCTTGGAATACTCTCAACAAACTTTCCTCCATGCTTTCAATCAAAGATGATGAAATAATAATAGGTAAATATGATGGGAGACTCACAAAAGCATATTTTAAATTTGATAGAAGTGGTTTGAGTTCTACTTCTGGTGGCTCCTCTATAGATGGTTTAAGTAAAGACTTGATTAACCTATCTAAAATTTCATACTTCTTAGATGGAGGCAAACTAGATAATACCTTTTTTGCTTCCAAAGCACCTAGAACTTCACTAATCTCTTCCTTATTTATGTCTATAGACTGAGAATCAGTTAACACATGTTGCAAAGGATTAAAACATAACATAATAGAAGGGTCACTTTTGAAATGCCTAACTCTAATAAAGTTTCAACAGTTATAATCCATGGGGTGTTGCATAGCCTTAAAAACATCAAACTCTATTTCTTCATCATAAAGTCTTAAGATTAATTTTTTTCCATGTACATTAATCAGTAACCTAGTCATATCTATAAGCGGCACTCTTAAAATAATCACCTTGCTATCTTCTTCCATATCCAATACTAGGAAATTAAGAGGGAAGAGGAACATGTCCACCTTAACTAAAATACCCTCTATAATCCCTCATAGATATGTAATATAACGATTTGCCAACTGTATAGAAACTATTATGGACTTCAGTTCTTCTAATCCTAACTTCTTAAATATAGAAAAAGGTATCACATTAATGTTCATTTGTAGGTCCATCAATGCCCTGTCTATTATCAAGTTACCTATTGTATAAGGAATGATAAAACTAATAGGGTCCATGAGCTTAGGAGGTAAATTTATAAGAAGGATTGCAAAACATTCTTTATTTATTTTTGTGGTTTACTAATCTTCTAATTTTTTCTTCTTTAATTGAATGTCCTTTAAAAACTTAGCATAACTTGGCATTTGTACTATAACCTCTACAAATGGGACATTGATATGCAATTTCTTAAATATTTCCATAAATTTCCCAAATTATTTATCTGAATTGGAATTTTTAAGCCTTTAGGGGTAAGGAATTCAAGACTTATATAGTTGGATATCGGGGTCAGCAAAAAGCTTACAAAGTTGCTATTGACTCTCACTCTCAATTTCCTTTCCCTTTTCTTTTCCTTTTACTTCTTCCACCATTGTTTCTTTATTAGTTTCTTCTTCTTCCTTCTTCTTCATTTCTACTTACTTACTCTTCATTTCTTTCCTACTTCTTAGAGTAATTGTCTTAACATACTCTCTAGGATTGGCTTCGGTTATGCTAGATAGATTACTAGGAAGCTGCTCTTACAAAAGCCGAGCAATTTAGCTAACATAAGTCTTAAAATTTTTAACTAAAGCTTTATGGTTTTGAAATTAAGACTTATTACTCTGAATGTACTTTAAGATAGTATCTTGAAATTTTAATTTTTCAGATGGAAGTGGGTTGGCTTTAAAGCTAGTGGTGGGACTCTCTGTGGGTTAGTAGGTATTTTTTTCACACCATGAAAAATTATGGTGGTTTCTCCATCCAAGATTATAGGTATTTAAATATAGGTCATTCCTGTACCTATTATAATTGACAAACTAGGCTTGGTCAGGCTCTCTAATAAAAGAACTACTTACTTAACAATCTAAGGATGCATATGAGGAACTACCACAATATTCGCGCTCAACTTGGCTCCTAAATTCACTACTACTAGCTCCACTAACCAAACTGTCTAATTTCTTATTCACGACATCCATTTGGGTTGTTAATGCAATTGTATCATTCATAGCATGAACCCCATGTAGTTTCCTAGGATGGCATTTAGAGTTATATTGAAAGCTATTTGTTCCATCTCTTTTATTAGATTGTAAGCTTCTTCTTAAGTCTTATTTATAAAACTACCTCCAGCTGCAGCATTTATAACATAAAAAGTAGAAGGTGTGAGGCTAGCATAAAAAATATCCACATGTTGCCACATACTAAAGCCATGACTAGGACACTTAGCTAACATTTATCTAAACCTTTCGTAGGCCCCATATAAGTTCTCATTTTTATACTGAACCAAGGAGCTAATTTTAGTTTTCATATTAACGATCTTAGCAGGTGGGAAAATTTTAGCTAGAAAGAGCTTTATTAAATCATCTCGTGTTATAATGGAACTAGGTGGATGAGTGTTATGCCAAGCTCTAGCCTTGTCTCCAAGGGGAAATGGAAACAATCTAAGCTTGATGGTGTCCTTATACACTTTATCACTCCTAAAAAGATAAAAAATTTCAAGAAAATTTTGTAAATGCTCATTAGGATCTTCTAAGGTTGTACCATTAAATTGGGGATTCTTAACCATAAAATTGATACCATGCAGGATTTCAAAATTATTTGCATTAACCTTAGGCTACATAATACCAGTCATAGGTCACTGTCTATTACCTAAAGTTAAATCCATCATGGTAGGCTATCTATCACCTTCCTGAGGTCTTTCAACTAAGTGTTCTTATGGATCCATTTCTAAATCAAGAGATTGCTTACTACAACTTTCTACCCCTATAGTTTTAGATATGCTCGATCGAGTTTCTTCCTTTTGAATACATATTTTTTGTTCAAGTTTTAGATCTAATTTAAATTTATTAAGTTTTTTCCCCGAGTATGCATAAAAAATTAAACAAATAAGGAAATTTAAACAAACTACTAAATAAGAAAAACACACCAAATAAACAAGGCACAATTCAAACAAAAGAAACTAAAGCAAGTTTAAATACTTTGAACAATATAACAAGGTTTAGACAAATCGACACCAATTTATTCCTAGTATTCTAATTATGTTGGCGATTCCCTGGAAATGATGTCAAAATCTTGTTATTGGTTATCTATTAAGGCTAATTTATCGAAATTAATTACCATTTTAAACAATTAAAGCACTCTTTACTTTTAACAATTTCAAACCAACTTTCGGTAAGTATACTAATCACAAGTAATATGGTGGAATATTTAAGATCTAATTTATCATTCCCATAGGCATTCCAAATTGCAAGTACTAAGTCAATTAGATTACAATTATTTAAAGAGGCCAAATTGAATGAAATTACAAATTAAAATTACCAAATTAACTTAAAAATTTCAACTTATGCAAAGATGACTAAAATTGAACTTAAGGATTGCCTAATGGATTAAATGGATAAGGAATAGGTTTTCAATGATCTAAATAGATTAATTAAGGATTGAGAGGCTTGTATTAAGGTCACTTCACTAATTCAAGGCAAGGCTATGGTCAAGTCAATGCCTTTTCTCTAACTTTCCTAACCTATGGTTTAGTCCACCTATAGAATTAAGAAGTAAGCTTAAAATTTAAGAAGCTTAGCATAAAAATTCCAATTTTTTAATTAAAACCCTCATTATTAATCAACGAATGGTCATGTAATGATTAAAATCCTGTTACTTATTGATTGTTCCAATGATTAATGTAGTTGGTCATATGTCCTTAAGCATCTTTAACCTTTATCCTAAGTGATCAAGTTAAGATAAGCTTTAAGCATTTAAACTAAGTGAAGACAACTATCAATCATGCACCAATGTTGTTAATCTAGTTAAAACAATATATATATATATATATATATACATATGAAAATATAATCCTAGACCAAACAATTGAGCAAGCAAACCCCATTAACAAGTAATATAAAATGGAGTAAAATCAAGTATCGTACCCAAGGGAAAATCAAATATGAAAGTAATTTAACTCAACGATGCACAATTAATTGAGAAATCTAGAATTTGATTAATTTTAATATTAAGCGAAATAAGTAATAAAAGGAAATATGCAAGATGTAAGATGAACTAAACGCAATAACACTTGACTTAAGATGACTAAAAATGGCTAAGGCTTCGGACTTAATTTAAATTAGGCTTCCTAAATTTGAAAACGGTGGATTGGTTTGGGACTTATCTCACTTAAACAAGTTATACTTAATGGTCAAAGGCATCCCTCTTCTCTTATACTCTCAATTAACCTACTTTGTCTTTAGATTACTTGGAATACAAGGGCATTAAACACTAAAGGCCTAAGATTAAGGTCTTTAACCCTAGGTGTCCTCATACAAGATCCTAAGATTTGGTCCACTATTAGGTTCAAGTATGTTGTTAGATTGATTTTTGGGTAAAATAAGCTACAATGATCATGAACTCATTCTCCTAAGGCCATAATCTAGGTGATCAAGCTAAAATAAGGCTCAACAAGCATTCAATCCAATAAAAACACATCCACAAAACCTATTCCTAACCCAAATCAATCCACTACGTCAGCCAAAAATGAATTACTCACACATATTTATCAAAGGAACACAATAGATGATCAAAATATGCATATCCATAGATTAATCAACAAAAACATTATCTTTATAAGCTATGAAATGAAAACACAAAAGACAAACAAATAGATGATCACTCCCTGAAGTTC
This sequence comes from Pinacopodium congolense, assembly GCA_028565735.1. Taxonomy (NCBI): domain Eukaryota; kingdom Viridiplantae; phylum Streptophyta; class Magnoliopsida; order Malpighiales; family Erythroxylaceae; genus Pinacopodium; species Pinacopodium congolense. The sequence goes on from JAOXYD010111304.1 coordinate 10,450, forward strand.
TCTGCAAAGTTTCGACACTTGAAATCCCTAAAAACACAAGATTTGGACTGAAAAATGACTTGGACTCTAAAATAGGACAAAAATCTGCATAAAGAAGGTGAATGGTGATGGAGATGATGATTATGATGGCTCTCTCTTGTTTTGTTACGTAAATTTGTTATTTATAGTCCCCTTCAGGTGTCTTTAGGGGAGATGATGCTACATCATTTCGTCATGATTTATCACTAAATTTAATGAAATGTTGTGTATTGTGCCTTCAATGGCACCCCATCTATTGATCAATGGTAGGTAGGAGGGTGTTGTTGATGGTGCTGTAATCGACCATCAATGGCAGGGTGTTCATCCTTCAATAGCGCCTTGGCAAGGTGCCGTTGATGCTCTGTCCAGCTGCCTTTTTACTCTAAGATCAGTCCAAACTCCTTTAATTTGTTCCAAACACCAAATGTTCCTGAAATCAATAATAATAACTCACAAATGGTGCTTTTCATACATTAAATATGCAAAAACAAAGTAAATTATACATTCAAAATCACAAAAAAATTCCCATCAACAACACCCCTACACTTGAATTGTTACTTGTCCTCAAGAAACTCACTTAGATAAAAAAAAAAGAACATCTCATTAAGTAGTTTAAAAGAACAACCAATATATTCTGTCATTTTGTTTTCACAAAAAATCAAGTGTATACTATCCTTCAAACTTCTACGACTTAAGAATCAAAATACTACACATCTCATAATCTTTTCATCAATGCATATAAAAAAAATCAAAGGTAGATGCCATTGATCAAAAGTAAGCATAAAATTAAATGGACTTTCCTCACGGAATTCCCTTATGTCACTCAAGTGTATAAGGGTTGTGTTTCACTCAAAGCTTATTATAAGAAACTACACTACCATAGGCTTGTAAATTCACCCATTTTTCAACCATATGGAGTACATGCCAACATGGATCAAAAGGGCTTTTACTAAGGGTTGTAATGGGGCTTATGTTAAGGTAAGACAATAAGG
>JAOXYD010111315.1:0-11458 GCA_028565735.1 Pinacopodium congolense
ACATTTAAACACAATATAGGGGTCATAATGCATCAAATTCACTATCAAAATCATATCAATTTTGACCCCTATCATTAGGCTACAAAATATTTTAGTCAAATTTAAAACTTTTTTAAATCTTATCGTTTTTAAAAATATATTTTACACAATAGATTCTTTTATACAAATTTTATTAGATATTTTAAAATTTTAAATTCTTTAAAAATTTTAGATTATTTTTATTTTTATTTCAAAAAATTTTAACTAGATGCAATACATACCCAAAAATTTTTTTTAATTACATGCATTGGTTTTAAAACACTAAATATATTAATGAAAATAAAAATAAAAATTACTATACATACCTAAAAAAATTATCACACATTGAAAGTGCATGCAATTGAATTTAGAAAGAAAGAAAATAACCTATCAAAGTAAAAAAAAAATTCTAAAAATTATGAATTGAATATTTATGAATTTATATTTACAGTAAAGTAAAAATATTAAATTATATCTTATTGAAATGATTATTTTAATTATTCAAAATTCTAAATTTTTATCTTAATATTATTATGAATATAAATATACATTTTAAAAATGAAAATAGAACAAATGACACTTTACTTGTTACATGCTTAAATTTGGGTTTATTAATCAATAAGTTTTATATTAAACGGGCTTAACGATGGGATAATGCTAACAAAACCTAACCATCTTTATACAAGAACAAAATCTAGCCTCCTTTTTACAAAAAGAAAATTTTAGCCTTCATTCTCTCCTTCCCTAAAACTCACTGTCACTCCTCTTTCTTCTTATTTATATTCTCTAGACTAGAAATAGTCATCCATTCCAATTTAGCTAATAACATCCTCATCTTGTCTATTTGTTACGATTTTTCTTTCTAGTGGTAATTGCTATATGACAAAGAATGGACTCATTAGTTCAAACTTGATTTCAAGATTTGATTGATTATTAAAACTAGGTAATGGTTAATTAGAATATACCATATTCTTATTTTATGTGTAATTGTAATATTATGTTTATTGTTGAATTTTCTGAATTTAAAATATTGTATTATGTGAGTTTTTTTTAAATAAGGAATAATGTGAACTTTATGGGAAATAAGAAATTTAAATATGTTTTATTATGCAAATATTTTGCATAAGAATAAATATTATGATTTTGTGTGAATTATGAAATGAATATGTCTCTTTATATTGTGTAATTTATCAATAATGTGATTTTGTACTGTTGCAAATAAAATTTTGTGAAAATTACTGATCTTGAAATACAGTAGTTTGGTATAATAATATTAAACTTATGGATTGTTAAAGGGTCATTTGGTATTGCTGTTGGTTGTAGTTTTTAGTTGTGGTTTTTATGTATTTGTATTAGTTTTTGTGTGTTATTCTCAGTTTCTGTGTTGTTGTTCTCGATTTCTGTGTTATATTAGTGTGTTACTTTTTTCGATTTCTGTGCTATTTTTTTTATTTCTGATTTTTTTTTAAAAAAATCAAAACCAAAGAGGAAAGCCACACCAAACATCCTCTAAGAGAAACATAACGAGATTCTAATTAGTGGCTTACCTAGGTGGATTGTATTCGATGTTCATGATTTGAGACGAGATTGATGTTGATTATTTGACACATGTTGAAGTATTCTGATAGTGGGAATATTCAGGATACTTCTGATAGTGGAAAGTATCCTATATGATTCAAAATAATAAGATCCGATATTCTTATAGTGGGAATATCCTAATGCTTATAGTAGTGGATGATTTGTTTGCAGGCTGACCATTGAATATAACTCTATTAAATTAAATGTGACCCTTGAAAATAAGAAAAAAAAATGATTGAAAACATACATAGGATAATTTATTAGGTATGAATTGCAAATAAATGGAATTTACATAAATGATGATATGAATTTGTATTAAAACTTTAAAGTGATGTTCATGTATGAATTTTATTTTGTATACATGAAATGGGTGATGTTTAATGGGTATATTTTAATTTTCTTTTTAAGTTGGCAGTTCATTTCTTACCCATTAAATTTGTCATGAAATAGATAGTAGACTTTAATTTCCATTTGTTATATTAGAGTCACATAACAAAATCATAAGTGAGCCAGTTAAGTTGTAAAGATATTCTTTGGATTCCTACTATTTTTTAATTAAGTTTTTAATTGGTAGTGATTATAATTTAGGCTTATTATGATTTGATGAATTTTTATTATTGAAATTTTTATATAGCTATCAGAGCATGTGGATTTGAGGATAAAATTTAATGATGTTACATTACTCCCTATAATTTTACTAATTCTCATTTCACCACTTTCAACTTTGAAAATATTACACATATACCCTTTGAATTTTAAAGGCGATTTCATTATACCCTCTTACCTGCCATGTCAGCATTACGTCAGCTGTCATATTACCTACGACATTAGCACATCTTCTATGTTAGATGCTATGTGAGTAATCATTAGTGAGGCTCACTGTTCTTAACGGTAGAAGGATATAATGAAAATTACATTAAACGATAGAGGTCTAATGTAACTTTAGAATTACATAAGTTATATAAAAATCTTGAAATCATATAGGGTCGCGATATAATTAATTTTTTATTTTTTTTCTTATTTTTAATTTTTATTTTATAAAAATAAAATTTTATTTGATTCACTTAATTCTCCAAACAGTGATTATGGTAGACATTTAAATTTTGGTGCATATTGATATTGGGACCATTTTCACGATTCCCCTTATGGCCCCCCTCTACACCAGTATAATTAGATTAAAATTGTGATGTTAACATTTAAGGCGATGTTTAGTTGGATTGTGGGTTGTGATTTTTTATTGTGATTGTTGAGTTTTTGTATTGGTTGTTGTGTTTTATTTTTCGATTTTTGTGCTGGATTAGTATGTTTTCTTTTTTTATTTCTGTGTTTAGAAAAACAAGAAACCAAAACTAAAAACCAAAGTCCATGTAAACATGGCCTAACGGTAAAAGTGTAATTGCAAATAACAACTTGAGCTTCCCAAGCCCCCTTCATCCACTGAAAGTACCTGGATCGCCGCTAATTGACATGAATGTGCCTGTTTACCATGGTTTGCCCGAAATGATACAACTTTTGAAGGAAATGTAGTGTCGGAACCTTTAAATGACCGATTTATTAAAATGGAATGCCTCATGTGTGAAAGATGTTGAAGTTCTATAAGCTTGGATTCCTGCTAGGTTTGCAATATGAGATGCGTGATAACATCTAAGACAAGATGCTAAGAATGGATGGCAACGATGAAGTTAATTTTTTGTGTAGACTGACGTCCACATTTATGATTAACCGTCCCTGTATATTGACGCTGAATTAGAACAAATTGCTTGTATAATTTGTTTATATTCAATGTATTGTGTGTCAAAGAAGTGTGTATTATATGAAACAGCTTCTTATGTTATGTATGAATTATTGTTAAATAGCTTGTAGAAGTCAGTATAAATATAAGAAACTAGTTGTATAGATTGTTTGTTTGTATTTGATGCATGGTTTATTCTAAAAGTGTGTGTTACATGTTATGGATTCTTATGTTATGTATCATATACACTTGTACAGCTTGTCCAAGGCAGTATAATTATTTTTCTTAATTAAAGATGCACTATATAGGCTGGCATAAATATTTACATAAATTTCGATTTATAATTATGCACTTCATCTTATATTTTGGACGTGCGACCTTGTCATCGTGCTTGTATAGCTTTATATAAGCATAAGTAAAGGGATAATAGGTTGTTCCTACATCCTAAATTTAAGATGCTATACAAAATATATGAGGAACATACACAAGGACCATGTATTAACTTTAAAGTATAATGTTAATGGTATTAAAAACAACAAAGCTACGAAACCCTAGAAAAAGTAAGGGTTCCGAGGTTAAGGTTCCAAGCCCCCCATTACCACATCAGTTAAATTATATTAGTATATTTGTTAAGGGAGTCAACCATGGATGGGCATTAGTGGAATTTTGCGAAAGTGGCATTGAATTCACTACTTGATCTCCCCCAATTTCTTTACTCTCAAACTCTCTCTATAGTGGCCTTAAACTAATCTACCTTATGTCATTCTCATCAAATCCATAAGTGATGTTAGTTTTAAATCGCTACATGATGACCCCAAGTATCTTTCATCTCAAAATTTCTGTATCGTAGCGTCCAATTTGTTCCCTCTTTCATTCTCACCAAATCCCGAACTGAAGGTCCATCATTTGATTTGGTCTCAGAGTTAAAACTGTCTTTGGTCTCAGAGGCTTTGAATCATGTAATCTATTTTCTTCATTCAGTTATACTAAGAGTACTCCCTATCTAAAGTCTAGTGCAGGCTTTGTTCTCAGAGTCGGTGGATGGTAGGCTCCAATTTTTTCGTTATGTGATTCTCAACAAACGACGTCTTCTTGTGAATGCGAAAAAGTGGATGGAGTAATGCTTGGTGTTTAGTAGGTTGGTGGCTTGGTTTGATTGGTTTCAGTATTAGAAATGCATGAGCCATTCTAGATAGATTGTTGAGAGATATTGGCATATAGAATGAAGTTTAATTAGGTGACGCAATGAATTTAAGGTTGTCTCTTAAAGATTGTATGAGCCATTCCATATAAATTGTTGATTGATATGGGTTTAAGGGATGTATTTTAATTACTTAACTCAATGAATTTAAGGTTGTGTCTTGAAACGAAGTGGGAGAATGCAAGCTTTGGAAGTGATTAAAAAATTTCAATATGGTGCAAAAATATAGTATTTAGAAGTCAGTGTTGTGCAACTTAGATCATTTGAGTTCAATGATTTTGCGAAGAAAAATGTGTAATGATATTAAAAGAACAATGTCGTATTCATATGTATTAACAATGGGCTAAGTGGAATGGTTTGATGGTAACAAAGTAAACTTGAAGAGTTTGAACGGAAGGGTTAGAAATGAAATAGATAATTTTGTAGTATCCAAGAAAACAATCTTATCAGGCCATAATGGGAGAGTATACAGAGATTAAGGGCAACAAAGGATTGTATGAAAGAGGGAACAGGTTCAGTGAAGTTGTAATGAGCCTGTGTTGCATCAAATGTATTGAATGGAGATGATCAAGTGATATTAATATGTGAAGTAATCATTTTGTTTTGTAGAGCGTAAAACTTAAAATGTATTAAAAAAGCATATATGTGCAAATAGATAACTACCTTCTCTAAAAAAACTAGAAATGTGGTGGAGCAATCTATTCATGGCTATATAAGGACCCATCTCCTCTAAAAAATTATATCCAAAAGCATGACTAGGTGTGCTTAGTTCTCTTTTACCATATCGTAGTAATTAATCGAGGTTAAGATTGTGTTTGTACCATGACTTAGTGGGTAATTACTCAAGTATTGCCTGACAGTGTTCCACTTTCCCTTACTTTCCCATATTGCATACTTTCATGTTAACAAAAGGTTGTCTTTGTGATGCACCCTTTGACTTATCTTCTGGCACAGTCACAAAGAGTTTGGCTCGATCCTTCAACTATTGATGTTTGAGTTGAGTTGGCCTGAAAGCTAACAATATTGCCATTCCACCATCATATGTTAGGTGTAGAATAGTAAGTAGTCAAATTAAAGAGTGTGTGAGTTTTCATGTCTATTTATACTAAAACCTCTTAATCTTCTTCCTTTCTCTTAATTATAACGTAGATAGAAATAGGAGGAATGAAATTAAATCATCCGGGACAATGACCCTGTTAATACATGTTGCAATGAGAACGGCATGCGTACACAATACACTCAATCCTCGAGCAATCTAACATCTAGGTTCCCAAAATTAAATAGAGTGATGATGGTGTCATTTATGTTGAATGTAATATCATGAAATTGTTGATATGTTGAGGTGTAGTTTATGGTGAGCTATGTCCTTAACTTATGTATTTATGTTACAGTCATCTATAACTGTCACTTAGAATGAACAATATTTTCATTTTCTTTATCCTGTTTGCATTTATAGTACGATATATTTAGTCTATAACACAAAGCTTTGCAAGAAATATTTTGGATGAAAAAAGTTGTCTTATCCATTACCTGTCTTATATTACTAAAGAAGTGGGTGCATGTGTGGTCTTGATATAGGCTAACACATGCAACCACTTCTCCGATGATGTGCATCAAGTAATGGACATGCAAAATTTTTCCATCCAAACTATGGAGAAATCACGTCATTTATCTTCTGGAGATACTTTCTTTCAAAGCTTAGTGTTATAAACTAAATGCAGGATATTGTAAATGCAAACAAGATAAAGACAAGTTTGGAAATGGAGTGCTGACACCCTTAAATGACTGATTTATTGAAATGGAGTGCATCATATATGAGGATGTCGAAGTTGTATAAGCTTGGATTCCTATTACCTTTGCAATATGAGATGCATGATAACGTCTATGCAACGATGCTAAGAGTGGGTGGCGACGATGAAGTTAATTTTTGGTATAGTCTAACGTCTACATTCATGATTAACCGTCCCTCTGTATTGGCGTTAATTACAACAAATTAGTTATATAATTTTTTCATGGTCAATGTATGGTGTGTCCAAGAAGTGTGTATTATATGAAATGGATTCTTATGTTATGTATGAATTATTTTTTAACAGCTTGTAGAAGTCAGTATAAATATAAGCAACTGGTTGTATAGATTATTCATAAGCAATGTATAGTTTATTCTAAAAGTTTGTATTATGTGTTATGCCTTCTCATGTTATATATGATATACGCTTATATAGCTTATCCAAGCTGCTATAATTGTTTTTCTGAATTATAGATGCGCTATGTAGGATGACATAAATATTTACTTAAATTTGATTTATAATTATCTAGTTAGGTATAATTTATTTACAGATAAAAAATTGTATTATCGGTACACAATGTCCTATGTAATTATGGACTTAGCTATATTTATAGCTGCAATTAAGCAAGAGTGTTAGGACTTTGGTGTTGTAGAGAGAGTTGGTATGTTATTAATTGTGTAGTGGGAAGGTTTTTATAGTGGTCATTTACTCCTTTTCAAATCATGGTTTGGACTGTGTTTAGTGATTGATTGAGACATTAGCATCTTATATTTTGGACGCATGACTTTGTTATCGTGCTTATACAACTTCATATATATTTTGCACAAATGTTTACAAATAGGGTGTAAAAGCATAGATAAAGGGATAACATGTTGTTCCTACATCATAAATAAAAGATGCTATACAAAATATATGAGGAACATGTATAAGGACCATGTATTAACTTTACAGTATATTGTTAATGTTATTAAAAACCATTACATTACAAGGCCATGTATGTTGTGTAAAAGAAGTGTTTATTATGAGATACGACATCTTATGTTTTGTATGATTTAGTGTTGGGCATCCTTTACGAGGAAGTATAAATAAAACTAACTAGTTCTGCATATTGTTTGAGGTCGACGTATGGTTTATGAAAGAAGTGTCTATTTTGTGTTATAGGTTGTTATGTTATATATGATATATCCATGTACATCTTGTACAAGGCAGTGTAATTGTCTGTATGACTTAACAATGCATTATGTATAATTGCATAAATGTGACCGTAAATTGTCATTTGTAATAGTTTAGTTAGCTATTTTTATATGCATATAAATAGATGTTGTAGCTGAACATAATGTCTTATTTAATCATGGACTTAGGTTTATTTATACCTGCAATTAAGCACGAGTATAGATATAAGTAAATATTGATGAGTTTATTGTTGTTGAGAGTTGGTATGCTATTAATTGAGTTGTTTAAAGGTTTTTATAGCGGTCATTTAACTCCCTTTCAAATCATGGTCTGCTATTCGATTACTGATTGAATGAGACATTATAATCATATGGTTTCCATAGTTATTGTAGTAATTTATATGTCACTACATCTTATGTTTTGGTCATGCGACCTTGTCATCGTGTGACATTTCGTAGCATATGCTATGTATGTCATGGTTGTACATGTTGTACAGGTTCACATATTTCTGGTACATTCATTCATTCACAAATAGGGTAGAAAAGCACAAGTTGAAGAATAACACAATATTCCTACAGCCTAAAAAATAGATGCATTGCAAAATATATGAGGAACATATACAAGGATCGTGTATTAAATTAACGATATATTGTTAATGTTATCAAAAACCATAACATCACATTGCGTGGTGTTGTTCTTGTAAATTCTCCCTTAATGAGGCATCCTCGAGAAGTTTCATTCTGGTGAAATAGTTACACTTTCGAAATACAGTCAATCTCTTTTTTCCCGCTTGCTCTCTGAAGACTGTGAGTCGTTCTACTCTCCGACGTATATATTGAAATCAAAGGCCTCCGTGTATCTAACCTAAAGTCAAATGCAACATCCCCCTCCATTCAATCTTCTGCAATTGAATTCATGTTTGTGTAAGTTAAAGTTTGGGTTATGATTCTTCCTTTGTAATCGCTATAGTTAGAGCTTAGAGATGAGGTCTGTAAGTCATCTTTTAAGAGGAATTTGTTGATTGTTGAACAAATATACCACTGTGTTTTGGGTGTGCGATGAATCTGTAGGCCAATAGTAGTAAAAATCTTGATGAAATTTTGCTCGCATTAATAAAATATACCTTAACCTTTTAGAGGACCAAGTATTGTGAATGGTAAGTGTCATCGAGATAAGGATAGAATTAAAATATCATGATATTTAAGTTCAACGCATTAGTTGTATAAAAGATGAAATCTTAATACTTTTTTGTGGTTGCATTTGTGATAGGAGTGATGAAATCCAAATGTTTGTTTGTGGTTGCAATTTATGTGGAGCCTAGACATTTTAGATTGTACACGGTTGGTTGATATGGGTTGTTGTAGTTGTAACTCAAATGTCATAAGAATGGTTTGTACATTAATGTTTGGTTATTTATTGTAGTCAGGGGATACATTGTAAGGGTGAACTAAATGTTTTTATGGTTGTTTGTCACTTGTCCAATGATGTTTCGTATGTTTGAGAGGTAGTGGATGTTATAAGGAAGGAGGTGTGTACAAGGTAGCACAAATTATAATAGTGAGGTTTTTAAATTTCACTTAATGCATACATATTCTTGTCTCTATTTAGTTGCTATATTTTGTATGTGACGAAGTTGTTTCATGATTGTGTAAATGTAAAACAGTTAGTTGGGTTAGTACAGCTAGAAGTGAGTGGATTAAGAAAAAGAAGATAGTGAGAAGAGATGCATGTGCATCATTAACTGAGGGGACGACCCCAAAGAAGAGAATGAGAAGGGATGCAGAGTTTTTATTACAGAAGAAAATTTGTTGTGTTTTGTAATGTGATCATTTCATAAAGGCGAACTAGGAATGTGCATCTATTTGCTACCTTCATGAAGTTGTTTAATAAATGTGAGTAGGTAAAGCAAAGGAGTGGAGTAAGTAAGGAGAAAACACCCGCAATTAAGGGTTCCAAAATAAAGAAGAGGAGAACTGCAGGAAACGAAAAGGTTTACATAAACATTATTCATCAGTGTATTCGTTATTTCATAATTTTTAGAAGATACATTAGAGAGGTGTTCAAGCATTTGTGGTGCTAACTAATCTTGGATAAACATGAAGCTGATCACTAAATAGGATGATGTAAGGGGACGTGCTCAGGTTATTCATAACCTAGGAGTGTAGAGGAGAAGTCCAAAAAAGAGTAAGATAAGAAATGAAGAGGTTTGCATAGAAATCAACCTCAGTTTTGTAATTTTTATGTGATAGATTCATTACGATGTTTCAGTAAGATGTGAAATGTTTCATATATTTGTATTATTATGTAATTGTTATGTTAACTTGTTCATACATCGATGGTAGTGGTAGTGTTCGTGTGTGTAATCATTCATAGGTGAGTACTTGGCACTGTATCAGAGATGTAGGACTTACGTACATTGTGCCATTTAAATGGAAATTTTAGTTTTAATAATTGCAGGCCTTTCAATTGCACTGTTACACGAAGAAGTTCTATGACCTGGTAAATGACCTCAACACACAGTAGAGAAATTAGGTCCATGAGATGGGTTCAGAGAGCTGCTAAGGATGAAATCCTTCACAATAAGGAAAAACCTATGTTATTGGTTGTGTAGACATTTCAATTCCGATGATTTTACGGTGGTGATTAGGGAGGATCAAGTGGAAGACATGTAACGCCCCAATACCCCCTGGGAGGAACACCGAGACGCTACTCTTACTACTAAACCCTCGTATCTCGCGCTCACTCGGTCTTAACCAATTTTATTAACTGTTGCGGAAGCGTATTTTACCAAGTTGCTTAAAACATGCAAACCAGTTTAAAAGCATAAGTACAATGGAAATTTAAATACATGCATAGTATAGAAAGCAGTAAGAACTTAAACTTTATAGAATCACCATCGCATTGGGCTTACAAAGCCATCAAATTAAAAATCTAAAAATAATACCAAAAGAATAGTTGTCTGGCCTCAGCTGTAGTCTACGGTCCCTGGGCTGTCGTCTCCTTGCTCGAGCCTACACGGGGCAACAGCACCGTGCTAAGCATTTCATTTAGTAGGAAATACATAATATATACAGTAATAATCGAAATCGCATAGACTGTGAAAACAGTCATGCTGCATTTAATATCACATGCATACAATGCTGAATCTGAATAAAAGCAGTAATTTAGACATAACAGTAATTAAGCATTTCAAACATATCTCATGCATATCACTTTCAATCATTTCATGTAAACAGTATCGTAGGTTAGCCTGCTCGTCTGTGACAGTGATGGGCATGGGAATGAAAAAGGTCAACCATACACATCCGGACATAGTCAGACGCCCGTAGACACGTTAGTGTCATCTGGTACGCAGTACCGGTCACGTCAGACCTTGAGGCCAGTACACATCAGGCCATAGGCCAGAATGAACGTATAGCTCTACACATCCAGTCTAAGACTGTAACACATCCCATGTGAGTAGCTTTAAGCAGTCACATGGTAGATCCTTATAGGCATGCCTAATTACCCAAGACTGAGACAGAGCAGTATTTAGAAAATCAATACAATCCAATTTATTCGCTTTTCCAAGCGTCAATATTCTTTTAATCATGTAAAGAAAATCAGAAGCACAATATCAAGCTTAGTGTCAAAAAATCAGTTTCTAAAAATCCTTTCAAAAGCAGTATCAGAAATATTTTAAAAATCAATTTCTAGATTGTCTCGCAACCTGATTACTAATCGATTCTTAACTAAGGCATCTCTACCTAAGGTTCTTAGTCTCATTATTACTCACTCACAGTGATCATAACTAGGTATGATCCTAGTACATCATGATGTAATTTAGCCTAAAACAAATCACATTTAAAAACTCAAAATCAGACATATACGGCATTGTATTATAAGGATATATGATGCCAACCAAGCATGATCTAGGCGTCGTTTACCTCTATGGTAAGACTTTCTATTTATGGGTTATAATGTTACAGA
>JAOXYD010111326.1:0-11458 GCA_028565735.1 Pinacopodium congolense
AACCTCCACTTTACCCCCTTTGGATGTTGTCTAATGAATGCTAAAGGCTCCTAGGGTTTTGAGCCCTTATATATGTCAAAAGGAGGATTAAGATACTTAAAATCCCTTGTTTGACTCGTCCAACATCAAACCCGCTGTCATGATCATGACCAGGTCACGATCGTGACAGAGGGATCATGAACAGTGCTATCACAATCATGACCTAATTCCTGCAACTTTGAACACCCTTCACTCTTTTGGCCATAACTTCTTCTCCGAACCTTCGATTGACCTAAAATTTGAACTGGAGACTCCTAACATCTGGCTCTTCCTCTCCACAAATTTTTATGGCCATCTGAGCTCTAAAATTCTCCCATTAAGCCATCAAAGTCACCTGAAAAATACCCAAATTTGAAATTTTGATGCCTGTAAAATCAACCAACAATGTGAATCAAACTATCCCTCAAATAAGCTCACTTCAAAGATCATGCAAAAGATGAAATAAACTAAAGCTAAAACACACAAAGAAACACTTAAAACACCTAGAAATAGCCTAGAAACATAACCTAAAAGCACAATTATCAGTCTTCAAATTTTTCCAGGCAAGCTTAGGTTGAGGTGGTAAGGTCCATTTGAGTGCTGCAAGTTTTTCCTTTTGGGGTTCTTAAGGTGAAGAGAGATAATGGGTAGCCTTTTAAGGTAAATGGACAACGAGCCAAAATGTACTTGCCCAGGTTTATGGATGAATCAGAGGAACACTTTACCCTCCATGATTCACCATCTTCTTCCCCTTAATCACATTGTTTTTTTTTTCAGTAGGCTAGTAGTTTTTTTTAATTCTTTTTCATTTTGGTTATTTCTTTTGCCTTTCTTTAGTTTAATTCTTTGCTTTTAATTTGTGTTTCTTTTAAGTTGTTTTACAGATTCTGTGCAGTTGGTAGCATAGAGTTCTTTGGATGATCACTTTTCAGGGAAGTTTCTCCTTCTCTTTCCCTACCCTTTGCACTTGCTTATGAATTTTAAACATTAGGGACAATGTTCATATTAAGTGTGGGGTGATTTAGATTATGTGCATACTGATATTTATGATGTTGATGTTGTTGTTGAGAGATACACACTTGAATGGTTGCAACTCTTTTAGTAGCTAAATTGGATCCCATTTTTTAAATTTTTACAGTTGAATTTGATGAATTTTGAACCATATGATTCTGTCAAAGTAATTGGAATGAGAATTGAGTTGTATGTGTGAATTTGGATTAGGTAGGTTGAGAGGATAGTGAACTATGTGGATTGATTGAAGTAGTTGATTGCATAAATTTAGTCAATAACTGATGCTTGAGTGATGAGGCAATGTATAGGACTTTGATGGCTTTCATTTAAGCACATGTGAGGTTTTGAGCCATATGATTGCATCTCATAGTCATTTATATTCTTTGTTGTATATGATGCTTCTTTATGTAGATTACCTTCAGAACTTGTTCTGAACCTGTTTGATACTACTAGTTTCATGTTGTATGGTAATGATAAAGGCTTTCTTTGTTTGGAATATTTTAGCTTAAATGACCCACCAAGTCATTTTCCCTTGTTACCACCTTTAAGCCTTTGTCCTTGTTTGTTTCTGAATTAATCACCTTGCATTGACACTTGAAAACCTTTTAGCCTTACCCTATCATAAGTTGAATAAAGAACTAAGTAAGCTTTTGATATCTTTGATTTAGGGATCGTTGTTTTATATTCTATTTTGAGATATTTTAGAGGTGCATCTACTCATTTGTTGTTTATTTGTTCTATTAATGTCTTCTTTTATGATTAGTGTGACCAAAAAGAAAGAATGAAGAAAGAAAAAGATTAAACAATAGCATTGGATAGTGATGAGTAGTTGTAGTCCCGTGTTTCTATTGCACATCTCAGAATTTCTATTTTATTGTCCCATGTTACATAGTACTTTGTGAATGCTTATGCCTAGCCTTTGCCCTTTTTACCCTACCTTAACCTGAGCCCCGTTACATCCCTTAGTAAAATCCCTTTTGGTCCATGATGGTATGTACTTTGTATAGTGGAAAAAGGGTAAATTTTCAAGCCTATGGTAGTGTAGTCTCTTAAAGGAAGGTTTGAGTGAAGCACAACCCTTATACACTTGAGTGACATGAGTGAATACCATGAGGAAAGTCCATTTTAATTGTATGCTTGTTTTTTACTAATGGCATCTACCTTTGATTTTATTTATATACATTGATGAAAATATTATGATATGTGTAGTAGTTTTATACTTAAGTTGTCGAAGTTTGAAGGATTGCATACACTTGATTTTCTATGAAAGCAAAATGACATAATATGTTGACTATTTTTAAACAACTTAATGAGATGTTCTTTATAGATCCGAATGAGTTGCTTGAGGAGAAGTAATATTTCAAGTGTGGGGGTGTTGTTAATGGGCATTTTGCATTGTTTTATGATGTATATTTCATTATGTTTTTACCCATTTGGTAGTTGAATTACACCAATATAGAGCTATTATTGTTAATTTCAAGTGTATATTGGTTGTGAAGCATGTTGTGCAGATTTAGAGCTTGTTTTGGATCAAATAGCTTAAATTTAACCATATACAGTGACCTTTTTCGCTTATACGGTGGAGTCCATGAACAGTACATAAACGGCGGTTAATCAAGCAGAGTTCGGTCGACTAAATGGCAAGCATCGGTTGACCAAATGAAGGTCGATCGATCAAATTAACATCAATCAACCAAATAAATCACAAGAAATTTTTGTTTGACCGAATGAAGACCATAAGGAAGAATCAGTCGATCGAATGGTAAAGGTCGATCGACCGAATGGTGAAGGATGGTCGACTGAATCTAGGAGCTCCAACTTTCGGTTCTCACATTTTATTCTTCGAATTCTCCATTTCACTTACTAGGTATAAAAAGGATGCGGACAGACGTATTTGAGAGATGAGTGATGGCATAAAGACAAGTAGAGACATAAGGGTTATGCATCAAGAGAGAGACGTCATCTTCGTCATCCAGTCCAATTCATGTCTTGTTAGAGTATATAGAGTCGAGTGTATTGTTTCATGTCAGTTATTTGTTTTCGGAGCTTCTGAGTGCAAAAATCTTATAATAATTTGAAGGGAGTGAACATCTTTCTTTTGGATTTATGTATTTCTGTTCATAGCTTGTTAAGATTTTGGTTTATTGATTAATCAACGGATATGCATGTTTTGACCATCTGTTGTGTTCTATTGATAATCATGTATGTGTAAGTATTTTTTGTTAAAGCTGTAGATTGATTTGGATTAGGACAGGTTATATGGAATTGATTTTTTCTTATTTAAATGCTTGTTTAGCCTTATTTAGCTTGATCAACTAGATATTTGCCTTACGTGAATGAGTTTCATAACTATTGGAATTTATTTTTACCAGAAAATTGATTAAGCAACACATTTGAACCTAGGAGTGGACCAAGCTTTAGGATCTTGTGTGAGGACACCAAGAATTAATAACCTTGATTTTAGGCCTCTTGCGTGTTTAGTGTGTTTTATTCCAAGTAATTTATGGACCAAGTAGATTAATTGAGAGTAAAAGAGAAATGGGACACCTATGAACATTAGGTGTAACTCGTTTAATTAAGGTAAGTCCTAAACCAATCAACCATTGTCATTTAGGAAACCTAATCCAAATTAAGTTTGAAGCCTTAACCATTTTTAATCTCTTGAGTCAAGTTTAATTGCATTTAGTTCATTCTGCATCCTTCATATTTACTTATCTTGTTTGCCTTACTTTAATTACCAATCAATCAAATCCTGAGTTCCTAAGTTAATTTTGCATCGTTTAAGTTATTTTTCTCGTATATTGGATTTCCTTTGGATATGATACTTGGTCTTTACCGTTTTGTATTACTTGTCGACAAAGTATGCTTGCCTCCTCTGTTTGTTCTATGAGAGATTTTTCAATGATATATGTTGCTTAACTACTTGGAAAGGGTTGAAATCTGTGATTGAAGGGCTGTCACTAAGTTAAGTGAAATCATACCTTTTTTCTCCTTAAAACACTGCATGCTACTTTCATTCAACCATAAGCAACTGTTGTTTGTCATCTCTTCCAAATGGTCATGGACTACATCAATGGTTTTCCTCAACAAAGAACCTTCAGTCGTTGCATCATTTGTTCCCCATTATAAAAATTTTGCAAAAGGAAATCCTTTGGTAAGTTATAGTATGGGTAGCTCCTCTACAACTCCTTGAATCTCTCCCAAGCTTCATATAACGATTACCCACTTTTTTGGATTTTTGTGATCTCTTTAGTGATCCTTGTGGTCTTGGTCAATGGAAAGTACTTGGCAAGAAAGGCTGGTGCAAGTTGTTACTAAGTAGTAATAATCTCAGGGTTGAGAGAGTTCAAACATGCCTTGGCTCTTTCCTTCAATATGAAGGGAAAAAATTGCATCTTCGTTGCATCCTCAAATAATCCATTATATCGAAATGTGTCACAAATCTCCAACACGTTTATGAGATGATGTGAGTTGGGGTCCTCATTTGCTAGACTATAAAATTGTACATTCGATTAAAGCAAGATGAGCAAGGCTGGCTTAATCTCAAAATTTTTCACTTACACCGGAGGCCTTTCTATCCCTTGTTGATTAGAATTAAACCTAGCCTCAAAAATTACATTATCATCCTTTGTCCTCCTCCTTGTTCACCTTCTTCTCTCACTTTTTTTAATTCTTTCTTTATGCGTAACTCTTCTTAACTCTCCTTATGCCTTGTGATATCCAAAAACTCTTCTTCACTTAACTCGTTGGACCTTCTAGTGGTCCTTGTATTCATGCACCTGAAAATACATAAGGAAAAGTATCAAAAACCCTTAAAGCAAAATCACCCAAATCAAATAAGATGTTAAAACTATTAATCCCCGGCAACGACACCAAAAACTTGTTGATAGCCAACCTAACTATGAACTTATTGTACTCGAACACCGCAAGTGTGTGGATTGTAACATATAGTATAAGAAGATATCATCCCATAAGGATTGAATTTAGTCACCACTTGATTCAAGTTAAACTTTGTTTAATGCACAAATTTGAATGACAAATACTAAATAAGATAATTTAATAATGGATAACTAAAAAGGCAATGAGTAGAAACTTTTAATTAAAGATTAAAGATTAAGAATTACTTTTATCCCTAGTTTATCTCACTCCCATCTTGTTGACTGATTCATGTTTAACCCAAGATATCCTATAGCTTCAATCACCCTCTCTCAAGGTGTAATTACATGTCCCTAACCAAATTAAATAGGATTAATCTTGCAATCTCTCAATCTATATAACAAGTCCTACAAATTCAACTAGCTGTGAAGTAGTCTTATGAGTAATCAATTAATTAATCAAGATCTCTCTCTAATCAATTAATTAACCTAATAATTGCAAGTCTATTGGGTGTCAATTCTCATTACACAACCTAACAAGTTACCTAGCTCAATTTCTAAATATTTTTCAAGGTTTAAGCATAACAATTATCATAATCATCCATTTATTCAAACAACAAGATAAAAGTTCAACAAACTAGTTCAAAAGAAATCCCTAAAATATAGTTCAGCCACTCATAATTTCAAACACACCCTCAAATACCATGGTATCCATACAAAAGATAGTGAAAGAGAAGTGGGAATAAGAAACTAGATGATGAAGACAATCTTCTCTTCTTTCTCCTAAGATGGAAAATATGCAATTGGATGTTCTTAGAAAGAAGGTGGGAGTTGATCTTGATTCTTCACCTCTCAAAGCCTCTAAACCTGATTTTACCTTTTTTAGGAAAGTTTATAATGATTGATGTGGTGGCCCTAGGGTTTTGTGCCCTTATATAGGTCAAGACACATCATAACAGTCAAAAACAAATTGCTAATAGAATGCCACACTAGATTAAAATTTTTGACTATTATGATGTATCTTAACCCATATAAGGGCACAAAACCTTAGGGCGTGGGAATTTCTACTACTTTTCTTCACTTCTCTTCTCTTCTCTTCATCTCTAGTCCAATCTTAAAGGCAACTAACCTCTATACCTACACCAAAAGGATTAAATCATGCCCCAAAATCATCACCAAGTAAGTCCTAAACACATCAATTTTATCCTAAACATGCAAGAATCACATGTCAAACACAAAAACCTATAGTAAAGCACAACTATCAGAGACTAAATTAAAGCATTAAAGTGCAAGTGGATAAGGATGAAGATCAAGTTGATAGAAGTAAGAGCATTGGAGAAAAAGTAGTGTTTACTTAAATATCAAGTTAATGGATGAAAGATCAAGCTTTCAGATAGTAAAATTGAACAGTTCTTTTTTTTATTATTATTTTAAGTATCATTTTGAATTTCCCATATTGTTAAAAGGGCTCACACCATGCCTTTGGCATCATGATTAGTGTTTATGCATATAGAATGCATAATCAAGAGGAATTGTATTTAAATAGTTTAAAAATATTCTCTTAATACATTAAAAAAATTTTGTGGAATAAGTGTGATTTATGTATGTTAAAGTATGTGTGAAATAAAATATTAGAAAATTTTAGGATGATTTGTTAGGTTAGATTGAGTGAATATGTTATGACTTGTGTGAAAAAAGAGGTTAAGTTATGAGAATATGTTAGAGTGGTTAAATGTGTTAAAGGTTAGACGAAGACGTATTTGAAAATATGTTAAGATGTATTAAAAGTTGAAAATAAATTGTTAAGAAGTGGTTAGAAGTATTAGGAATTTTTTTTGGTTAATTTGAATGTGTTTTTGTGTGAAAATTTAGTTTATATAAGGACTAGACAACTAGTGGTGTTCGATCAACACCTGCTTCATTTGGTCAGCAACTATGTCCCTATTTGTAAGATTAGTCAACTAATGTAGATGTATTAGTCAACCAGTCAACCGATGCTTAAAGGATACACACACCAACAACTATTTCTTAATGGGAAAATGAAATAAATGAATTTTAACGTTACCAAATAGACGAAAATGGCTAGTAGCCAAGTTTTCACTATAAATATATATCATGCATGGTTGTTTAGTTATCCAAGTGTAGTGGGGAAAAAGCTTACAACTAATTTCAATTTTTTTATGTGTTTATTTGTGAAGTTTAGATGAGCTTTGGTGTACTTTCAAGTGTGCTTTTGTTGCATTCATTTAAGTGAGATTGTGAGCCCCTTTTAACACTTAGGCTTATGAAGTACAACTTTGATGTTTTAAAGGTGTAAGATAAGTATAGTCTGATGGTTACACTTAGGCTTATTGAAAAAGTGGGTTGTTGTGAGGGTTACCCTAGAACCTATTGAAAAAAAAAGTTTTACAAGTGATTTCAATTAGTTAAATTCCCATTAAAGAGTTGAGAAGTGGATAAGGTATGGAGTTGACCCTGAACCATTATAAATTTGAATCGCTCCTTCTCTCCCTATCTTGTTTAATTTCCCAAGTTACTTTCTTTCTATCATGTTATTGTTTATTATGTTGTTTAAGCTTCCACATTTCAATTTTTTATTAACTTGTTTATAGTTTAAAATGTATTTTTCAAGTATATTTTAGTTCAAGTAATTTAATTAATTAAATAGTTTATGTTTCGCAATTAGATTAAGAGGGAACTTTCAATTAGGTACAAATGACTTAAAAAATATAGAAAAAGTTAGAGGCACCTAATTCGATCCGTCCCCCCCCCCCCCCAAGTGCCATATGACCAATATAATTTATGGTGATTTGTCATCATCTAATTTTATCTTTTCGTGGTAATAAATCATTAGCCAAATTTTTTTAAAGTTTATGATAATTGGTTATTTTCCAACTTTTCATCATTTTTGGCAATCAATTATTAAGTAATTTTATTTAAATTTATGGCAATGATCATTATCCAACCTTTTATCTTTTATGTTAATAACTTATCAAGAAATTTCATTTCAATTTTTGAAATTCATTATTGTCTAGCCTATTATCTTTAATGTAAATCAATCATCATTTAATTTTATTTTAATTTTTGATAATTCTTTACCTCCCATTTTTTTATCTTGTACAACCATCTATTAGCCAATTTCAATTTATAATTTATTGTAATCCATTATTGTTTTTCCTTTATCTTTATTTTTTCAAATTTTTAATAATTTGTTATTGTCTAGTCTTTTATCTTTTATGTAATCAATTATCAGGAATTTTTTGTTAATTTATGGAAATGATCATTATCCATCTTTTTATCTTTTATAATAACCAATTATTAACCATTTCAATTTCTATAATACATCATTGTCTAACCTAATATCTTTAGTGGAAATCAATCATTAATAATTTATTTCAATTTTCGATAATTTGATATTGCTCACTCTTTTCACTTTTTTTTAATAATCAATTATTAGCCGTTTTTATTTTTTCTACTATAACAATTCGTTATTGTTTAGACTTCTATATTTTATATCAATCAATCATATTCAATATTATTTTAATTTATGGCAGTTCATCATTTTCAAATATTTTTAGATTTCAACAACATGCTTTGTTAAATAGTTTGTCATTGTCCAGTTTTATCTCTATATGGCGATCTATCATTGTTAAATAGTTTATTCATTCATATTGTAAAAATTAATCATCTTATTAATTCATCACAATTTACCATTCTCATCATTGATAACTTGATTTATTCATGTCACATCTGATTTGCATTAATAATTTGTTTATCAAAATAATCAATGATCTTTTACTTATCAATTTATTATGAAAATTCAATATCTTTATTTGAAACATGATTTATGCTTACTTGAGCCAAGTATTCTTTCAATTTTACAATTTCTTCATTTTTCAAGATTTTTATTGGCCATTTAATAATTTGGATTGTTTAATTTTCCCATCACATAAAAAAGTTTTTGAGTGATTACATTTTTTAATAATAGTTTAGTATCACTTCTATATTTTTATTGTGGTTTTTGGTTTTTTTTATTTTTAAGTTTCTATTTTTAAATAATTAAAGATCTGTGGTTAAGATTTATAATAAAAAATTAAAAAACTAATTGGTTAAATTTTGTTATAAAAAATTAATTCAGTTTTTAATTTATACAAATTGTTTAAAGTTGCTTTTGGCTGCACCATATACTCAATTTGGAAGGAGAAGATCAATAGACTATTTTAAGGATGTCAACTATTGTCAAGCAATATTTAGCTAAAATGATTTGTTAAGGATATCAACTAATGTCAAGCAATATTTAGCTAAAATGCTTTGTCTTAGACTAGAGGAATCATATCAAACCTATAACTCTCAAATAACATTATTAGTAGTTTGGAACTTATGATCAATCCTTAAACATCTCTCTAAACTTTCAAACAAGCTATAATGGGAAGGTGACTATTGCACAATAAACAATGTGCAGTAACTTCCAAGTAAGGAGAGTGATGTTATTAGCTTTGTATCCATTACAATGAAAAATCCTTTTGTTAGCCCTATGGCACCTAAGAGGGGGGTGAATTGGGTGTTTAAAAATTCTTGCGGAAATAAAACACTTTAAACACCTTAGGCCAAATTTAATACCATGCAATCTTTAACCAAAATTCAACTCAAATGGAATGCCAAACTTTATGTCAATATTAAGCAAATTCAATAAATAATTAAGCAATCATAAATGCACAGATATAAAAGAGATAAGGGAAGAGATGAACACAAAGATTTATAGAGGTTCGCCAACCCCAAAGATAAACTACGTCCTCTCTCCAACTACTTGTTGGAAATTTACTAACAACAATCTTGGTTAAAGGCCAAGAGGAACCTTTACAACAATCTTAATTCAAGGCCAAGAAGAACCTTCACATAATCTTATTCTAGGTCAAGAGGAACTTATCACAATCAATCCAATCTTGTTCTAAGGTCAAGAGAAATCTATCAATCTTGCTTTTCACAAAAAGAGGGTAAAGAGTAACCCTTACAACAATCTTTTATGGCAATGAGGAGCCTTTCCAAAATAACCAATGTTTACAATTTATGTCATATAAGGATAGCCTCTAATCCAAGCTCTCTTGATCTTTAAACCAAGCTTATATAGCTTATGACACCCTTTATCACCATCAACACAAGATAATGGCTCAAATGCAACAAATGCATTATGGAATGTTCAATGCACAATTAAGGCCTAAACCAATCCAATTCATAATCAATTATCAACACAATCAAATCTTGATTTCTATAGGCCAAGAGTAACCTAAAAACTCTATTTTAAATGACAAAGAGTAGCCAATACCACAATTAACAAATTCCACCAATTTATGTAACCATATACACTTTCAATGGTGTTTCACTAATGCTCATGTAATAAACTCAATTCTGAAACTTCTTGAGGCAAACCCAGATTATATATAGCCTCCTAGCACTTCAATAGATCATAAACAATCAAATTGAAACACTGAAAATGTGCTTAATGCATTCAAAATCAGATTCAACCTATATGAACACAAGCTGTCAAATATATGCAGTCTTTAAGTTTCAGCCTATTGACACACGAATTTAATCACCAAAATGATGCAAATTGAATGCAATAAACTTACTGCAATATCAATCTATATGTTAACAATAAATTTAAGCATCAAATACAATTTTAGCACATCAAATGAATGATCAAAATCAAGCAAAACTCTAGAATGCTCAAACCTGGACAACTTTGAGCAACCTGCAAAAATCAACCTCAAACAACTAATATAATGACTCAAAAATTGACACAAAATACTGGCACAATCCTAAAGCCTTAAGCAAACGGATAACATCAAATTTCCTCACCCATAAATTGATTAAAACTTTCAATCTTAGTGTTCAAAAGAGCTATATAGAAAACTTGACAATTTTGACAGTTTTTGTATGTTGAACTTTGAAAGTTCAAAATAAACGAAATAATGGATTAAAAAATCAATTGAAAGCTTTTTGAGTTTTTTCTATTTCTAAACAAACTCAAAATATAAATTTTATAGCTCAAGAAACTGATTTAAAACATGAAACTATGGATTGAATAAAAAATGTACATAAAACAAAGACAACTTCGAGAATCTGAGAGATTGATCTTTGTGATGTTGTTTTCAGGACCTCTAAACTTGTTAAAACGGTTTAGGAATTTTATAGATAGAGTTGGCAGAGGTTTGGAGTCGTTAGAAACAAAAACTAGCCATTTGAGAAGTTAAAAGGTTGTTAAGTCCGAAACAGGAAACTAGCCGCTAGAGTTTAGCCCTTCTACGGCACCCTCTGGGACTATCAACGGTGCCTTTGTTCCAAGAACAGACCACCGTTAATAGCTTCTGGAAAATAGGGTATAATGGCACTCTTGAGGCCGGCCAATGATGGATTATCAGCCCGCCATTTTAAGTCCAGAACGCATGAAAAATCCTTCAAAACAAACTCCAAAACTTTCCAAACAAATTCCTAACATTAAACAAGACTTTAAACAAGTTTTAAAGCATAATTCAAGGCTGATTGAATCAACAAAA
>JAOXYD010111347.1:0-25171 GCA_028565735.1 Pinacopodium congolense
CTTTAGTTTGAAGAAGAAGTTTAGAATAATTTTAATTTTGGTTTACTTAGTGTAAACTTTACTTGATTTTATTTTAGTGTTCTCAAGAGACTTGTGTTTAACTATCTATGCATACTTATTTTAGAACACGCATATAGGTGTATAATCAAGAGACTTATGTGGTTGATTATCTTCTCTTGATATTTAGATTGTATAAGTTGTTTTTTAGTTAATAGAGTTTTCAGAATATTTCACTTGTTTTAGGATATGTGGACCAAACGGGTTTGGTCAGTCGATTGAATGAAGGTTGATCGCTAGGTTCGGTCGACTAAATAAACTACCGGTCGATCGAACTGTAATTATCAATCAACCGAATGTAGCTAGATTTTCGATTATATAATGGTCAGAAATCTTAATACTTTATAATGTTATCTTATGATCATTGGGTAGTTTTTTCAGATTTTAAGAACTTAAAGCGGTGATGTCTCATTAACAAGGTGCTTTTAATTATGATCTGTTCTATTTTTATTAGTTTTATAATGAGTTTAGCTTCCTTACTACTTCTAGGTTAGAGAAGCAAGTGGCAAATCTAATATCCTTAGTGCAAAAGTAAGGAGGGATGAAGAAGAAGCTATCGTAACCTTCTTAAGCTTGGTCTTTCGTCACTTGAACTTTACTTCAATGGTTACTTCATGTCAATGTAAAACTCTAATTTTCCTTCAAATATATCTTCTTTAACTCTAAGAATATTCATGAACATCATCCAAATTCCTATCTTTTCAATTCTATAAACAAAGCAAATCATTAGTGACAAATATATTTTGCCATCATCAAAACTACAAATTAAAGCCTCTCTTGCTACAACAATAATGATGAGACATTGTATTTTTATAGGATATGCTCCTACAATTGTATTTATCCATGTATGGAATATGAAGATGAACCCTACCATTTTACTTTATATGAATTTTAGGATTATGCGTATTTTTCTCTTGACGAATTATTAAGAACTAGGATGTGCATCTGATATGCTCTTAGTGTTGTGTATGTTTTCATAAGGAATATGAAAATAAAAATTTCCTCTTTATTCTACATGAGGCCTAAATGAGTCATTTTAAGGTTGTGCATTCCTATAGATGTTTTGACTATTCTTTCTAGTATTACTTTGCCTGCTATAACTATACTTAGTACCATACATAAATGCATCAAACTTTCCTTGTACTTCAGACCTAGAGGATTATACACTTTGTTAATATAAAGTCCTAAATATATTTCCATCACCCTAAGATTTTCTATGCACAATAATGTTTTGTCATTGGATGTTGTACTCCTACGAGTAAAACCAATCCCTTACCTATCACCTGATTCCCTTGATGCCTTTGGGGCTCTTAATATGTTATTTATTTTTCACTCTTATGAATTTTAACAAGGATTCTTTTAAAACATTGATCTCATTCTTTAATGCCTCATATTCACATGCTAATTTATCTATATCATCATTATGCTTTTTAACTTCCATACTGTTAACATCTAATATGTAATGAATTTTATTTTCCAAATTTTGATTTCCCATCATTCATGCATCTAAACGTTTCAACATCTCCTTATATTCCGAAGGAAGTTTCTTCATTCTAAAACTCATAATCTCCCAACATTTAACTAATTTATCATAAGAGAGATCAACATCATAGCCATTTTCATCATCACAATCATTATTATGGTTAGAAAACTTTTAGGAGATGGGTACCTTATTATCATCATCATTGGCCATGTGACACATATGAGCTTCCTCCTCTTCTAAATACTTATTCTCCGTTTTTTTAGCTCTGTCAGAACCTTCATACATAACCTCAAATCTACAACAAATATCATTAGTCAATTTACTTATAGAAACTTCTTCAAAACATTTCTACCTAATACACAAAATAAAATTTGAAAAGCACCACTATTCAAAGAAAATAATTCCTTTCCATAATCATCCAAGTCTTCTTATAAATTAGGGATTCTTTAATCATTTACCACTTCAATGGGAATCATTTCGATAAAAAATGGAACATTACTCACAAATTTCTCTGTTTAACTAACATGTCAATGCATTCAAGAGTTCTATATTTGATCTTTACTCATTATTTTCATTAGAAACTATACGCAAAAAGTTAGACTAGCTTTGATGGCCAATGTTAGTCCTAAATGGCACCTCAAAGGATGCATTAGATTTTTAAAATTTTCTAAGTTTAAAACCTAAACTTATATTTCCAATGTATGAAATCTCTAACCATAATTCAAATTAGAATGATGATGATGATGATACTAATATAAATCAATATGAATCAAATTAATTCCACAATCAAGTAAGTTAAGATAATCACAAATAGTCAAAAAATATAATATATATATATATGTAAAGAGTTAAGGGAATAGAGAATATACAAGCCAATTCTCATAGTGGCTTACCAAAAACCCTTGGTCTGTATCCACTCTCCAACTACTTGGTAGCAATTTCTCCATAAATAATCTCCTTTTGGTGAAAGGAACTCTCACAAATCATAATCCTCATTTATGAATGTGAAGAGTAACCTTTTACAAATCCTTTTTAATAGCGAAAAGGAATCTAATAATCTTACTTTCAAGGGTGAAGAGAAACCTAAGCATCTTGGTTTGAAGGGTGAAGTAGGACCTAAAAAGTCTTAACTGAGATAGGTAAAGAGTAACTTACAATTTTTCTTTTAAAAAAAGGGTGAAGAGTGACATATAAACCAACAATTCCAAAATCAAAATTCAAGCCCCTAACTTAAGCATACATAAAACGAATACCAAGTTTGATTAAAATAACAATAAAAGGGCTCATAAAACATTGAATAAGATGCAAGACACTTATAAACTCAATAGTCACAAAACAATTTTCAAATCTAGTAACTCATCTTAACACTAATCAATACTTATTCAACTTATTCAAAACCATAGAATTTCATCCAATACATCTTAACCATGTATTTATAGGCTTAGGAAGCTCAAATACCTATTATAGGAATTTTCTAATTTTTACAATAACTCAAGATATCACTAGGCAAAAAACTAGCCTGTATAGTGCATTAGACAGATGATAATGGTGTTGTTCTTTACCATTATTTTAACCTGCCATTTACCATCTAAACAGATTTTGGGACCACAATAGTAACTTCTTTTCCATTGTTTTTTATTGCCATTATTTTTCTTAAAGATCACCAAAAATCATTTAAAAAACTTTGGTTTATCACTACTTAAGACTAGTCAACCAATATTTTGAACAATCTTCCTAGAAATCTCATACTAGTTGACCAGTTTCATTCATCTGTGAACCAATACCTCTACAAAATTGTTTGCTAGATTTTGCAATATGTTTCTACTACTTCATCCACTAGAAAAACAAATCCTTTCAATTTAAAAAAAAACATCTAATCTTAAAACATTCATATAGTGAATTTATACACCGATGCATATGAAGCATACCTACTTTTTAATAAAATACAAATCGAAAAATCTCAAGCAAACAGTAATTAAGCCAATGTGAGTCTAAGTTTTTGATCCACGAGAACGTTAACTACTACAAAATTCCTATTATTGCTACCTAACCTACTCATTGATTAATTGATTAATTAATTAGTGAAAATAAGCTAAATGAATAAATTCAAATCCAAAAACAAACTCACAAAAATTCACGAGCAATCATGAAATTAGGACCTAGATAGTTAATATTTGTATTCAGTAATCAATCTTGACTTAATGGATTTTCTAGATCTTCTTAAGATTTAAGTTCCCTAAATTGAATTACACTCACTCTTGAAATCATGTAATTCCTATTCAAATTGACAAATTAAGTAGAAGGTCTTACTATCTCAAGTTATCAATTGAATGCATTAACATGTTTTATGGAATTTCATTAAGTTCACACCTAATTTAAACATCTTATGTAAGCTTATGTCTAGGTCATCATATAATAGGCATCACTTATGTAGTGGTTTATTCAGACATTTGATTTCTCTTAAAACATGAAATCACATAATTGAGATTGAATTTTATGTTAACGTAATAATCAAGCACCAATCTCATTATTAATTCCATAAACAGGTCCAAGATAACACGAAAAATTCAACATTTAATTAAAAGGATAATATAATGCTACACTTTAGAGTTCATAAGAGTGTAGATTCTATAAGACAATTAGTACCTAAACTTCATAAAAAAAATAATCATATGGAAAGAAGGGATGAAAAGGTTCATGTTGATAGTGCTTGAATCTCTTGACTCCTTAATGATTCTTGTTGAAAAATCTACACCTAATCTTCAATTATTTATCTGTTGATCTTATTCGTCCCTTTAATTTCATTTAAATCCTTGTTAAAATGGCTCCAAATTCATCTCTTTACCTTTAGTGATGACTGTATCGGCTTCTAAAAGTCCCCAAAAAAGATGTAAAAATTACTTGAATGTCAAAAGGGGGCCGACAAGGCAATGTTTCTAAGACAGGTATCGTACCGATATTAATTTTCATCTTAGTATGGTACTAGACCCATACTGGCTAATATCGACGTTGATATTGTGTAACTTTTTAAAATTCTGATATAGTCTTTATAATTTATAAAATCTGCAAAATAGCACCTACATATATAATCGATCCCCCTACTAGCTTTACTTCAATCTATCTCAAACATTCAATTGACACAATAAATATAATATAATAATAACCATTCTCTTCATTCATATTAATATTAATTTTCATATATTTCTCCAATAAATGACAACCTAAATTAATAAAATAAAAATATTAGTATATCTAACTATCACAACTTAAGATACAATGATATACCGTGATAACTAATTTCTTCATTCACATTGATATTGATTTTCATATATTTCTATAAAATAACAACTTAAATTAATATAAAAAGGAACAACACTTCAATTTACATACTTGAAGATCAACATAAAAAAACATCAGGAAATAATAACAATTCATTAAACCATTATCGATTGTTTCCAAGCATCATAATATAAAAACAATACATGAAATATTAAACACTATAACTAATATAATAATCTTACATAGGTACTCTATAAAGCATAACTGAACCCTAAAACAAAAATAATTATAGTTAGAATATTTAAAATTTCACATATATATGAAATACAAGTAAAAAAAGAGGGAAAACTTAAACACTTTAATCTTCATTCTTTAAGACCAAATTTACTAAAATTGTACTTGATCCATTTTTCATTTAGTACAAATTCCCCATCATTAAGAGAAACCTCATAATCACCATCATCCAATCTTATTGCATAAAATGATATGTCAATACTCTTCCAACAAGTATTATCTTCTAAGTCACTCATATATAAAAGACTTGGTTCCTTAAATACCCAATCCACTAAAACAGTAATACAATATAAGGAAATAGGATATAAAAAACTACTCGATCTACTAAGAGTCCTAGTAAATAAATAAAATTAAATTATTAACAAAAATTTATTAATTATATTAACAAAATAATGAAAATAACAATATAATATACCTATCTCAGAGTTTCAAATTGTATCTGAAAAAGACTAAGTCATTCAACCATTTGTGTTTCAATATGTTCCTTTTCTTAGAGTAGATGAACTTAAATGTGCTTTAATTCCTTTTTCAGCCACTAGCACTCATATAATGACTTATAATTCAAGTTGCAAATGTTTGAAATTCTAAAACGTAGCTTCCAAAATGGTTCCGCTAAGCAACTGTAAAAAAAAAGAAAAATTTTATAAAAAATTAAGGAATGATTGATTTGAAAAAAAGTAATAAAATTGAAGAAATGTGTGCCTAGGTAGAACTTATCTCTTTATCGTACTACTATAGGCACTTAGACTACTATAGCATCTTTATATGCCTCTATTTATGATATTAGGAGGTGTTGCATCATCTCATGCCTAATAATAGTGGTGATAGTTATCAATATCCCCCTATTAACTTTAGCATTCTTTCACAAATTGTATCTATAAAAAAGCTACAAACCACAATAAAAAGCACCCCTTACAACCCCCAAATGCCACATCAGTCAATATATTAAAATATGGACCCTATCTACTTTCGTATATTAAAAGACTAAATCATAATGAAGGGTATAATAGAGAATGACATAACCCTTCATTTGATGAATTAAGAATTAGTTAGTCTAGTGGTCAGTTGTGATATGGGTTTCCTTCTCCATCTCACCTTCTTTAAATATGAGTTTTGGTCTATTATTGGAGTGAAGAAGGTTGAGACAAAATTAACGTTGTTGTGTGGAATAGAAGCTTCTAATGTGAATAAAAGGTACCAATCTTACTACAGATGTGCATCTTTTTCTTCTGTGTGACTATGTAATTAACATCCTTCCTGCTGTTATTCTAATAAACAACGAGATCTCTGGCCTATTTTTTGATTGAAGAATATGGATATGAAATTAATGTTGTCGTGTGGAAGCAAAGCTTCTAAGGTGTATAATAGGCCCCAATCTTACTATAGATACATTTCTTTGACTTCTGTATGACCAAGTAATTGACATCCATCCCATATTTATTCTCATAAGTAAGGAGTACTTTATATCATTTTTGCATGGGGGTTTGGTTTTCTTTACGTTATATTGAACATATGAAATGGAGAGGTGACTGAAATGATCAGAATGGATGAAGCTACTACCAAATAAAGGGATTGTCTTTACCAATGCAAAGAATAATTATTGTTATATTTGTTAGGTTTTTTAACGTTGAATGAAATGGGGTTTTGAGAAAATATTAGGTGTTGAGAGGTTCACGATGTATGATTTTTTTTTTGTTCCTAAAAAACTTGATATTGCAAGATATCCACAAGTTCATAATCAGGGACTTCTTGTTATATGGGACTACTAGTCACAGGTGTAGGTGTTATGTTGTATTGTGCCTCTGTTAGTCACTTGTTATTTGACTATGAAGAAAAAGTACTTCTAGGTTTGTTGTCACAGAAGTGTAATTTATTACATGCATATGTTATCAATTAAAAAAATTGAACTTTGATAGTTGTTTTATAATGTTATCTTCACCCAATGTGTTAGTAGGTTCGAATTTCAGAAAATGGAGTTAGAGTAATGATTTTGTATCATCACAATTTATAGGAATGGCCATCATATAAGTCTTGTCTAATTAATGTAATATTGAAGCACATATTTCAGTATATGGTAACCTATGAAGTAGGGCATGGCTTGCCTTTCATTGTATAAAATAATGGTCTTTCAGAGTTAGGGGATATTGTTTAGGATCAGTCTTTGTATCTGTCTATTGTGTTGTTATCAAATCTCTCTTATCCTTTCAAACACAAAAATTCCTTATCAAATCTATCTTTGTGTCTATCGATTGTGTCTGTCTATTATGTTGTTTTGATGATCAAATACACCTCTGGGAAACCATTTGATTTAATCACTATTTGTGACATGACAGACAAGGATTGGGATCTTTGATTGTTTTTTCTTTTTTGGAGTTAATCAAGCCAAGATAGTAGCATGAAATCATTGGGTTCCTATAGGCGATGACATGTTTATTCATTTCATCAATCGAATGGATAAGATTAAAATCCACGTTTGATTTATAAGTACAATGTTTGTGTACATATTTTCAACCCATTTTCTATATTAGAATGAAACAATTTAGATTGCATCTCATGTTTTCCTTTTTAGCTTTGGAATCTAGGGTCTGTAGACCTAAATTCAAGATTAAATGCCATTTACAATGGAGTCTATTACGTTAAATGTTTAATAGGTATTGATATACCTTATGCAAGAGCTGATTCAGATTATTGGAAAGTTAGGTTGTACTTCCAATTTCAGTTATTGTTTTTTGGTAATGACTTTAGAGACCTATCGTGACATTGGTAAATTGCCTGCTGGGTGTCATATTATGAAACGAAAACTTTGTGTCCAAGGGCTTGAAGGCTAGGCATATAACATGTATGTAGTATGATTTAATCTAGTGCTTCCTTTAATCATAACTGGTTGAGGATGGCAAAGTTAGAATATGCCTTATAACAACTTATAGGTCACCTTTTTTCAGAGTAGAAAATGTTTTCACTACTTTGGGCTACATTCTTAAGAGATTTAGCCTTCTTTGTTTTTTGGAAATGAGATTGACGTAATGCAGTTATAAACATATTTTGTACTTGCTTGTTGAAATTTAGAGTTTTGGTCAGTGCATTATTTGAATAATGTTCTTGGACTCATAAAAATAGCAAAGGTGGAAAAAAAATGAGCCAGTCGATTTAACCATAGTCAGGAACTAGTGCCTATATATGCTCCCTTTTTTACATCTAGAAGAGCGATTATAAAATAAATAGTTGATTACAAATTTTTATAGGTATCTTTATCTTCTCGTCTTTGTCCATATCTGTATATATCTTCATTGAATCCTCCTATTTATATTTGACTGCATGTAACGTTTGGAGATAACCTATTGAAAATTCTAAGGTTAGGATATGGTATGGCATGAAAATATGGATAGGCAAAGTGGAAATTCTAATTACTATCATATTGAAAGACATAATGCTTGAATGTGCACACAATTGAAAAGAGGTTGTTGAACCATTTTTCATTTCCAAATAAGAAAGTGTCGATGTAAAAGGAGAAGAATACTCCAAATTAATAACTTTTTAAAGAACCTTTAAGTTTTTACATATTTGCCAATGTTGAGTATCGAATTTGTTGATGAAGTGAAGGAGTTTCTTGTCAATGGTTATGGTTGAGAATTATAAGGATTTTGAGTTAAAGACAACAATTGATGCAATCAAAGCACACTATCAGATTTGTGTTAATAAACAATTAGGTATTGAGGATGGAGTAATAAAGTTCGCCAAGAGCAGTTGGCTTACAAAGATGATTATGGGAATTACTGATTATTGAGTTATAAGCCTGCAGTTTCAGAAGTATGGATATGGAGTGATGAGAAGAAAACATTGATATGTTTCATGGTCCTTGGTCTACTTTGTTATTGGTTTCTGCTTTCTAGAATATCATTTGTCCCACCAGATGCTAGGTTGTCTTATTTATAGAATTATGGTTTATATATATGATTGTTAGGAAAAAAATGTTAGTAGTATGTATGTTTTTCAAAATATTAATGTATTATTAATATATTCATGTTGTCTTCCTTCTTTCATGTTCGACTATTGCAATTTATAATGATTATGATAATTGTCGTTGTAAACTTCTTTTGAATTCAAGTCAACCTCAAATTTTTGTCTCTAAGCAAAGACTTACATGAATATCATAGGATAATTGATGCAATTTCCTAATTTCCATATGAATTTACAACTCATAGATCCTTTCGTATTGCATATGTATTGTAATGTACAGCTTGTAAGCACAATCCCATCTTGAAAACATAAACTACTTAAAGTCCCATAAAAAATGATAATAGGCTGCACGATGTCTTAAAACAAATTGTCAAACAAGTAACGAAATTCACATAAAAATGATACAAGACTCAACTCAAAAGAAGGCTTGAGTGATTACTTAAGGCAATACAAATCATTTTGTATAGCCAAGTTTATATATTTGAAACGCTTTTGTCATCATGTACTGGTATGGACACCTCTCCCCCATTAATGTGATTTAAAGCTGTGCAGGGTGGGTTGGTTGCCCGAAGTGGACAATATCTATGGGTGAGTTGGTCTAGGCTATTACAATTGGTTTCAGAGCCTGTATCAACATAATGTGCCAACGAGGACACTGAGGCCTTAAGAGGGTGGATTGTGAAGACCTAATCGCATATCGATCGGAGAGGGAAACGAAATACGCCTTATAAGGGTATAGAAATCTCTCCTCCACAGAGTCCTTTTAAAGCCATGTGGGATTTAGTCTGGGCTATTACATAAGATCTTATCATGAGTTTTACGTTAATGAAAATAAAATATGTGTCGCCTTAAATAGACCAATTTTGGAAATAATGATTTTTTTAAAAAATAAATTTTTTTGAATAATATATGATGACATTATTAATTGTAGATATAATATGTCAAATTAAATTTATAAATTTATTTTTCAATTATGAATTTGGAAGTGGATCGCAGTATGGTCTGGTGCAAAATAACAGTTTGACAGATATGATGGAGATATACTAATTTGAGGTAACGTGTATGATGAGGTTTGTATCTAATAAAATATGTCCATTTATTTTCTACAAATGTATGAACTAATAGATAAATAAATGTAGGAAGTTGATAATTTAAAAATAATTATCAATACCGATCATGAATTAATTTTTTACATTATTTTCAAATTAGTTATAATTTTTGAAAGAAATAGTTTTGTAATTTTAATATATAAACATTTCAAAAAAAGTTGAATAGACTCGGTTAAACAATATTGCTCATATATAAGTTACATGTACAGTACAATAGTGAAAATTTCCATAATTTGCAATGACATAAACCTTAAATTTAAGCCTAATTGTTGAAGTTACAACCTCATCATAACGTTAATGTTTTTATATAAATATATATAAGATTGCTATATATCTTGTCCTACGTGATGGCGGTAAAGTTAATAATTTAAGGTAATGTTTTTGGTTCATGTATACAAGTAACTAGACTTATGGTTAAACGTGTTAGAGATTACCTTGGAGACATTCTCCACCTAATATACATGAGAAATAAGATGTATTCAATTTATTTTAATAAATAGATGTGTATGTCACTAATTAAAATTCAAAATATTTGGATTATGTTAAGGTGACACATCAGCTAGTGGTTCCGTACTACCAAATCTTACTATCAATATGAGTTTAAGATCCTTGCCCTGAGGTAGTACCATTCGCTTTATAAAACTCATCATCTGTTTGAATGTTACATAGGTTTATTAAAGATCATCACATGAAACATCAACAAAAAGAGGTTGCCCAGAGATAAATTGAGCCATGCCTCATATGAAAAATACTGCCATAAAGTTTAAGTAGGTCACATTAAAGCAATCACGTGTGTCATTACATGTACATTGACAGGAATTGTTAAAGTTATTATCAGATGTTAGACATGCTTAAAACCTCGATGACACTGCTGGAATTTGTTGCATAGCTAACAAGAAAATGCTTTAACTGCTTATAGGTGGGTACGTATTTTTTATGGATTTTTCCTATATAAAATACCAATGACATATAAGACATTTTAAGAAATTGTAATTACGTATGTTAATGTTCATTCCTTATTGTCTCATATTCTTATAGCTCGTGTCCTATCCTCCATGATCGTAGCCAAAATTCCATTGCCAAACACGTTAATTCTACTGTTGTTTTTGCACAATTTTGTCATAATAAACCCATATTCATGATTCACACATATAATTTCCACTAAGTAACCCATGATTTGGTTACATTAAGTCAAATGTAAATAATAAAACACCTAAAAGAAGTAGGAGGCAAGAATAACACAACTCGAGAATAATTTCCCCCGGAGGTTATTTAATGTTGATGGAAACGAACTTAAATGGGAAAATAAATGTATGTGATTTTTTGCGAAAATTTTTATCATACATAATTTGGAAGGTAGAACAAGGTATCTCTAGGATATAACCCATACTGCGTAGCAACATTACCTTCGATAAAAGAGCAAAGTAGTGTAACATCATATTATTTCGATTTAAGATAGTGGTCCCAAATATTGTCACGAATCATATTGAAAATCAAAAATGGCAATTACAAACTAGACCCTACGATATATGCACCTTTTCCTTGCCAAAGTTAGTGTTTGTATCAAATACAAATATATTCGACGACTTCAACTCCACGCAACCCCACCACCAATGTTCATCAAGAACAATAGTGATGAATAATTGCAAGCAAATATTTAGGAGATAAAAAAGACATTGAAGGATTAGAAAACTTTTATCATAAAATTTTTCCTAAAGTTTAAAATACTTATATAATACTTTGTATATCAATTCAATTCATTGTACATGTAAAGCTATTTTGCCTTTTACATGCAGATGCACTTCCTACTTTATTATTGAGGTGTACTTATCAACAATTTGGATAGAGCATCAACTTGTTGCTGAGGGGTACTCTTATTTGTACGTGGTTATACATATTCACCTGTGTTTTCTAGTATGATATGCTTTCCATAACATGTGTCATTCATATTCACATATTGGGTTTATAAATTTTAACGATATACCATTATAAATGAACTTCGTATGAACTTACTGCAAACATGGTATCCATCACAAAGAAGGCAAGCATGTCTTTTATTTCTATACTCTCCATTAAGATCATAAAAATGAATCCCTTAATAAACTGTGACCACATAAACTTATTAGTCAGTTCTAACTATCTCTCACGTTATATTTTCAAACATTCCTATACCATCAATGGATACTTCATCCATTGATCACTGACATTTTTTCTGACACGACTTTGTCCAACAAGATAGCTTATGAGGTCGAGGTACTTAATCAGGAGAGGCTCAACGTTTGGATACTCATTACAAGAACCATGAAGTTTCTTGAACGAAACATTAGGCACAATTAATATTAGACCTCAACATTAATTTTGGACTATAACAATGCCATGATAAGGGCATTGAAGCATATCATTCCACGTGAACTTATTGATGAATTATTGTTATTGAGGAATGAGGTGCAGGAACTTGTGCATTTGAATGTAGAATTTTGTAATTCACTCTGCATGTCTGGAGAAATTATGAAACAACGGTTGAAGTATGGGAATTCCAATTTAGTAATTGTAAGTACCTAATGTAAGGGGTTGCATACCTTCAATTTACCAAACTCATGTGGGACTATCATGTCATATTGTATGACCTCATCAATGTTGATGCCATCACATGAAGTAATCCATGGGATGGATGCCATATTCACATGTAATGAATGCACCAAATAGTCCAAATAAAAAAATCTATTTACCGCATGTACATAAATTTAAGGTTTAATTTTGGATTCTAATTGGAAAGACTAAAGACGAAACATAGACATCATAAGATGTTGTGTGTGACAGTTACAATAAAGATGGAAATATATCCGCCCATTTGTGAAGTCCCTCCGGTAGTGCTATGCTCCTCTTCCAACCACCAGACTTACTGACATAAATTGTTCACAACGAATTACCCCTATCTAAGGTCCTTACAATATTCATCAAGGCTTATGGCGGAAAATAAGTTTGTATATTTCCCAACATCTTGACAGGGGGAAAGTAAGAGTCCAAGAAAATATAGTAAGAAATTTCTCCAAAATGTTTCTTTTGACTCTACATGTAAAAGTTTGTGCTTCACATAGTCTATCACAATATTCCCTTCTTTAATTTCATAATCTTCTAAAATTTAAGAAATATGTATTTTATCTGTCATAGTGGGAACTGGATGGGTGCCATTATGAACGCCAATGATGGAAGGAACTATGTCTGCACATATCTCCTCTACAACATCATCCTTAAGGGAGAGAGTGCTATTGTTAGGATTATAGTGAAGGCATAACCAATAACATAGGTTGGGTGTTATAGTGAGTTGGCTCATTATGCAGAACTCCCTAAAACCCATTTTAGACACCCAAAACCTATGTTAAAATGATAGAGAATGGACCAAGTCAATATCTTTTCTCCATAGCATCTCATTTAACATGTCTAGACGGTCACCAAGTTGACATCATGATATGGAGGATAAACATTAGTTCGACAACATATTAAGAGACTAGGTACACATTAGCAAGAGGTGGACACTAAAATATAGGAATGATAAAATTAGTACTTTGAAATTTTTTACCTTTTACTCTAGTGTGTCCCTTAGTTTCGGCGATGAAAGTCTTGCTGGGTATAAAGAGAAAGAAATTATGGGAAAGCAAGAAGAAGTGTGGAGGTCCGGTTTGTCATCCACAATAGTTGTTCCAAACCTATGGAATTATAACTTAATCAATATGCGACACTCGCAAGCTTGACCAACCGGAGTGCTGGAGTATGCACTCTAACGGTTGAGATTAGGACTGTGGTAGACCCTTTGAGTTATTTCACATGTATGTATTCTACCTAACCCACTACCCATAATGACAAGTCCTTTACTGACCAACCCATTTCTGTCTAAGATTACTTTATTTGCCATAGTCAACTTAATTTTGAGAAAGCCTTCCATTGTAAGTAATTTTGATTGTCGGGCATTAAAGATGGTCTAGAGGAAAGTGAAAGGTTATATATGTATTGATTATAACTATGGTTGGTTTCAATTTTTAAATCCTAACCCCTAACCTCTTTGGGTATAATGTTGTACCTACTACGAAAGTAACAAAAAACCTTATCCCTTGTAGTTAAACAACATAGTTGTGAAATTATTAAAGGAAAAAATATCATTACAACGATGATGTATTAGGTTACTATTTTGAGTTTGAATGGGATAAGGAATAGTAAACAACTTTAATATACTTCTTTTAGGAATATCACTAGTCTTGACAGTATCTTAGAAAAAGACTTTCTTAATGTTTAGATATGATAGTAAAGTATGACAATTTAAAGGGTATGGGCCTATAACCTTAAGTAGCATCTCCAATATGCCCCTTTCCATCAATTCAAGTGTTCAACCAATGTAGGTCAACTTACATCTCCTTTACTACATATTTAAACATTATGTATGCCACTTTGTCCATTCAGGTGGTTAAACTAACGTTTGTTTTAGAATAAATTTTATGCAAGTACAATCTTCAAACTTTTAACCTTACTTCTTCTCAATTCCTTCTGCATTTTTGGGTTGCACCAAGACACTGTGGCCAAAGTGAAATAAGCCCATTTGATTTTACTTTGACAAGTTTTTGTCGTTAGAAGTGTAGCTTGGAATGTTGTGGATTGATAGAAATTAGGGAAAACATTTTTTTGGATGCCTTAACTTTGATCTGTGTTCTAAGTGATTGGAAAAAAAATATTAATTTTTACAAGAAATTGTAAGGCTTATAATGTGATTCCTAAACCCCAATTTCGAAGGACCCGCTCCTATGAATTTTTTCATAGTTGCAACGATGAATTCATTGAGTGGCAAAGTTATTTGAGATCTAAGAGACAAGTTGAGGGGAACTAAAATGTTGTAGGGATAAAACCAAATCGAAGAGTTGAAATTAGTGCAGGGGACTTTCCTACTACTTCTGATACTGTCGTAGATGAAAATGGGTGTTTTACTTGGAATCATTTTGAAGGGCAAGTAGATTTGAGTTTTGATAGTTATAGGGCTATCTAATAATATGCTATCTTTAAAATGTCATTGACACATTAAATGAAGTAGGATGTTTTTGTAGTGTTACATTGTATGTAGTGACGGAATGACCATAGAATGCCATATGATATGTGGGTTCCTATTATTTAAATTTTTTCCTTTTCCCTATGTAGGCTGCCATTTGTTGGCATTCATGGTTAAAGTGGATTAGATATGTTATATTTAAAAATAGAGTTTGGTCAATACGCTTACTAGTACGACATAATTTCAGTCATTCAATTTAGAAAAAGAATGGTTCAGTAACATGGTTTATGTCATATGTGCATGCAGTGAGCGGACTGAAGATTTATAGTTGAGGTCAGAACATATATTCTTGAACCATAGGAAATTTGGGGCTAACTTCCATTATAACAATCTTTGCAAATGTGATGCTTGACATGTTTAGATGGGGTTACTGAACATCAAGGTAGATGACAAATGAGTACAAACAATCAGCTTCTTTAATACTCCAATCAGAACGTGAAGTTTGTTATACCAAGATTTATATTTCAAACCAAGTTATGAATATACTTTCTCCATCAACGAGTCAGTTAATATCGTTTCAAAAAATGGGAATATGTTACTAAAGAAATGCATTCACATTTAAATTTTTAGGCCAAGTTTCATCATGTATATAATCATAGACTTGAAGCAACTTTAGATCGTAGGATGTGTGTCACCCAAGTACATTGTGGTTGATATCTATTGGTGTTAATGATAAGTTGATAAAAACCAACAATTATGAGAGAAGGTAATGAGTATTATTAGCTTAGCTCTTTGGACTTTCTACTACAGTTGTTACCCATAATGATGCACCCTCTTTATCTTACATAAGAAGGATTTCAATTAAGATGCATAAAGGGATCAATGATATTCTCATTACCCAAAATACCTCTACATGACCTCCTAAAAAATAAATATAAATATGTTTCGAAAGAAAATATAATTCCATATTTTTAAGATAATAACTAAACTAGATAAATGCAATATATGATTATATGATAGTTCTAACATCAATCACATTCAGTAACCCTTGACATTTGGATGGTACACGAGTTTGGAAAGAACCTTCCAGGATAAGTGGAAATTTTCCTGATTTTTGGTATAGTTAT
Organism: Pinacopodium congolense; assembly: GCA_028565735.1. Lineage (NCBI taxonomy): Eukaryota > Viridiplantae > Streptophyta > Magnoliopsida > Malpighiales > Erythroxylaceae > Pinacopodium > Pinacopodium congolense. The sequence continues at coordinate 16,339 of JAOXYD010111347.1, forward strand.
GTATTTATTATAAGTTAATTTAAATCCCTTTACACTTAAATCATAAGAAATAAATTTAAAAATTTAAGTAAATCAAAAAACACAATATGAGAGTGGAATTGTGTTAATATGGGGTGACATGATTGTGACCACCGAAAACATTGTTTGAATGTGTCGTCTAAAATAGTTGATGGCTAAAGTATAGCGAAAAAGACACGAGATGTGTATGGAAGATGAAACAAAAGGACTTTATTCATGGGAGGTTATGGTTAAGCGTAGAGTGCCATGGTGATGAGGGAACTTTTTCTATTCCTTGGAATATTGTGCAGATTCATGTATTCTATGTTTTTGTCCAAAATTTTGCATATGCAAATTTTCATTTTTCTTTTATTAACTATTTCTGACATCACTATTTCTGGTCATTACAAGCTTATGCATGCAATGATGCTCATTTACCTATACATCATAACACTTTAGACTGTTCTTCATATGCCTCACCCTTATCTCCTTCATCTGCTTTCCATTATTTAAGCAATCTGTTAAATATAAATGGTTTAGTTATAAATTACAATTTCTAGGTCATACCACCAATTTCATTGTTAACATGAAATCAGTGTAACTGGAATTTAAAGTTTTACTAATGTTTTAAAACATAGATTTATGTTTCTTCTTATTTTTTTCTTTTTTTTCTTTCATGAGGTCATTATAAATTGAAGAGTAAATCAATCTCAACCACTTTCTTGTAATAATCCAAGAATTAACTGAACTTGGAAGTTTATTCACCTTTTAGATATAGGTCAAGGACATCACTTGTCAATACACATATAGTTTTTTAAAGGGGTTGTGGAAAAGGACAAACATCACCTTATGTATTTGCGAGGCCTTATCTAATTCTCTGGACAATCAATACTTAATAACACACACTTTAATAAGGATCATTAACCAGAATCCAAATAGCCCATAACTTTAGATATTTATTGACACACCCAAAAATCAATACTAAAGGTAGAGGGAAAAAATGTTACAACTTTAAAGTGACAAATCAGTTTCCAAATAGTTGATTATGCATGGAAACGGTCATGTAATCCCATACAATTTATGATGTCCCACGCAACATGAAGCTTAATATATCACACTACATCTTATGTTGAATATTTACATAAGGAAACTGAGGAAGCACTAGATTACGTCCCACAATCGTAAGGACTATTCATAATTGTCTTCTGATTCGTCAAGGAAGTTATTGTACTTTGGCTTAGTATAGTTCATTTTTACATGACATAGTTCTCTAGCAACTTGCTTACGGTTCGCCACACTGAGTGGTACCAAGTTTTCTCATCCTTACTAATGAGAATAATGTTCGGCACCATCTTTACGGTTTTTAGCCTTAAAAAGCCTCCAACCATATTTGCATTTTGATAAGACATTAACTAATTCTTTAGTGCCTGATTTTTTTGGCGAAGGATCAATGCTTGCACCGCATAATTAGTGTTGTTAATAATAACATAAACCTCTATCATCGTAAACATTTGACTAAAAAAGTAAATTATTCTTAATTTATCCTTGGTCCATAAATCCAAACCTCCCATTTCAGTAATTCATTTTCATGACCAAAACTTAGTCTCATTTGCATCTCCGCTGAGATTTCAACATTCATTTTTTAAAAAACCTAGTTGGGGATAGCATCTCTTATGTCTATGGAAAAAGGTAAAAACCATGATGCTTGATTAGTTGAAAATTTAACATAAAACATTTGGTTGATTTTCAGTGGTTAATATCATGTACAGATAAGTTAGTAAATGAATGAGACTGGTGTAAGAGAGTATTAGTAACCCAATGGAATTTACCCCACAGCTTACGATCAACAAATGTTGATGATCCTTGTTAATGAGGACCTAGAATTATCGTTTCCTATAACAACACATACTAAAATTAGAGGAGAGCAATGCGAAATGAGGATAATTAAGGAAGTAGTTTGAAAACTTTACCTCCAACTTCCTTATGGCAACCCTTTATATAGTGAAGATGTAATGCGATCTAGAACATCATATATATATAATTTTTGATAATTGAGATGCCTTATATGTAATTTTAAAGTCATCATTAAAGTGTTGTTCTCGATGTGCGTCATCAATTTTCATCCTACTTCTTAAGCCATGTCGAGAAGGCTTCAGGAGATGACCATTAGTGTACATCGGTGAGGGACTAAAGGATGAATTTAATTAACCATCAATAAAGAGAAGAGATCAACAGTGTAAACAATATGTTTTGGAATAACAGGTAGATGAGAACTTACCTTGGATGGTCATCATCAACCCACATTCCACAGAATTTATTATTATCAGAGATAGATTCTTATAACTTGGTCGTTGATGTGAACGTCCAAACACTGTGTTTTCGTTTCCACTGTTACCTCATTATTCGTTTTCACATTTTCAAGTCATGTGCTGTAACAAGTCTACATTTCGCATAACACAATATTGAAACACAAATCTCCATGCTCTATATTTCTTTATGACAGTCAAAGATGAGAGAAGATAGCCATTCATGGAAAGTGGCCGAACTTGACTATGATGGGAGTCACATCAACAATGTTGGTGGTTACACTAAGGATTAAACTAGTGCCTTAGTTCTCTTTCCAATATAGGTGGCAGAGCTATCAAGTGCAAATACACTATCATACGTATGTCTACATCTTATAGTTAAAAGCAATGCCTATTGGATGTGTTGCTTTATTCCTAACATTGCACTTCCAAAATGCATGTTGTCTAGTTAAACACATTTGTACGAGTTTGGATTGAATGTGTTACCCTTTTGTGTCCATCATTACAAACTAAGCTTAGGGGGATTAAATGATATTTACCCAATATTATTCACATACCACTGTAGTGTAGGCCTAACTACACCTACTTCAGTTGATGTACTAAACGAAATGTAGTGAAAAAAGATGCTTAGTTGTTTATCTCCAAAGTTTGGGTAGGAGTCTCCCACTCAAAACACATATTAGTTAATAGAATCCACACACTAGCTACCCAAATCTTCATACTGTTTTCATGTCTTCTATTGCTTCTATTGCGATCTACACATGATCAGAACCATCATAGCAAATGGATAACAGATCTAGTAATAGGTATATTTATTTTCCCTTTGCTTGACACCTATAACAAATTATAAACACCAACCATTTACCTCTTACTTAAAGAAAAAAAACGTTGGGACCTAAAAATATGTGATTTATAGAATTAATAAATTTTGTTGATGAAGTTCCACATATTCCTTTTCCCATAACTAATTAAAATCACATCTTCAAAACTAAAATTATTGACATCTCATTTATTGTATGTTCAACCTGCATGTGGTCAGTCATGCAACAATTTTTACTATAATGGGGTGGAACATTTTGAAACGGGGGTAATATTTGGCACAACAACTGATGTTATGAACGGAGATGACGCACCACTATGCGCATTACATGAAGGAATGAATTTTCCAACCTGAGAATCTATACATCAATCCTATATTAAATATGCTAAGGTAAAGGGTTTTCCCGTCATTATTCTAGGAGGACATAAGGATGAAACTGGGAATTACAAATCCCAAAGGTTTGGTTATCACCGTAGTCATTTGCATGAGGCTCTAGGGGAGATAGGGACCAATCCTATCAGATCACGAACATCAAGAAAGATAGGGTGCACTAATTATTTAACATGTCGAAATGTTATTCGTTCGTGGGTAATTCAAAAGTTCTATGATGAACACAACCATCCTTGATGCCAAACAATACATGATTTATGTGAGAATACTGTATATTAGATGTAAATATATGTTGAAGACTATAATTCAATTATAGTTGTCACATAAAACCATATTTATACATTTGGACATTTGTTAATGACATAGGTGGGTATGAACACGTTTTGTGTTTATGCAGAGATTGGCAAAAATCACTTAGATAGATTTCCAAGAGATTGGTTTGATGCTGGAGATGCTATAACATTTTTTTAAATGGTTATGACAATGAAGGATAAAGCTCAAAGATTTTATTACATTATGGATTATGATAACATGAGTCGTCTTTAAAATGTTTTTTGGGTAGATGCACGTGGTCACATAGCTTATGCAAAGTTTGATGATGTCATAACTTTCGACACTACGTACCTTGTCAATAAGTACTAAATTCCATTTGAACCATTCATTGGTGTTAACCATCATAGGCAATCAATATTGTTTAGTTGTGCACTTTAGGACATGAAACAACTGAAACATTTTCCTGGTTGTTCAAAACTTAGGTTTTAGGAATGAATGGAATGGAAACGAAAGGGATCATAACAGATGAATGCAAAAGTGTTGGAAATGAAATAAAAATAGTTCTGCCTCACTCGAGACATTGACTATGCTTGTGGCACATAATTAGGAATTTTTTTTAGAAGTTCAGTTCTCATAGCAGGTATAACTTTCTAAAACCATGCTTCATAAGCAGTGTGTTTGATTCTATTAATTCAATTGAATTTGAATCAAAGTGGGAGCATATGTTAACTGAATAAGCCTTAGAATACAATGTTTGGTTACAGTCACTCTATGAACAGAGAGATAGTTGGGATCCTGTATATGTGAAACAAATTTTTTGGGTTAGAATATCACTAACTCAATGTAGTGAAAGTGTTAATGCATTTTTTGATAGCTACATACATGAGAAGGTTGTCAAAGAAAAAATTGAAAGAAAAACACAATTTAACTACTTGTTTGCTAATACCAACGTTCCCCTTATAACACTATTTGAAGTAGAGAGGGTGTTCCAACAATGCTACACAATAACCATTTTCAGGTTAATACAGGACGAGTTGATCGGCATCATGTACTATGATGTACAACCATGTATGTCAGACAAGTGACATGAATACAAAGTTTAAGAATATTTCTAGGAGGGTACACAGTTCAAATCGAAGAAAAACATCATCTAATTAGATGTAGCTGTTTATTATTTTGATTTCAGGGAATTGTTTTTCATCACATGTTTAAAATAATTAGCAGGCCAAATGTGACAACTATGGATAATCTAATATTTCGGAGTTGGAGGAAGGATATAATTATGGCTCATACCAACCTAAAAATTTACACGATAGAAGAAGATGACAGTGTGATGAGATTTTGCATCATAGACCTAAAAATATGTTCCTATAACATTGTTTATGTTGTAACTGAATTGCAAGCAAAATTTGATTACTTGAAGATAATTTTAAACCCAACACATAGCATATTGATAGATGGTGTCCTGAACAATAGTCCACAATTCATTCAATCAAATATGACTACATCAGATGGGATCCATGTGATAAATAAACGTAGGAGGCCATCTAATAAGAGAATGAGACCATGACTTGAAGAAATCTCTTAGATCCAACGAAGAAAAGTGCAGGTGAGTTATTCCATCCGTGGGGTAATTTGCATGCATTATCTATATCTTTTTTTATTAAAGTGAACAAGTCCTCTTCATTATCAGTTATCAATGACTGCATTACATAATGTTTGGGTGCATAATAAAAGTTTATAGTATAAGACATTACTTGTTGCATAAGTTGCTTGATACAGGGAACCTTTATCTAATGAGCATTGCAAGAATCTTTTATTAACAATATATGAGAACAATTATCTCTGGGCAATAGGTAATAAAAATTGGCAATTGATGCATCGGTTGGGGATTAAAGCAAATGAGGCTCCAGTGTTTGAAGAAATTATAGGGATGTAATCCATACTCAATATGAAGGGGGAATTAACTTCAATGAATATTGTAATTTTTGGTGAATTTCACACCCACCATGAAGTCACCACTAAGAATGTGGTCTATTAAATATCAATAAACAACATGTTTACTTGGAACAAGCTTATGATATATGTAATTCACTCTATAATATTAGGCATGTCATGCCTAATGCTAATATTAGTACAAATGGATGTAGATACATATAATTTCACTGATAGGTTTCTGATGCTTGGTCAACTTGAAAGGCAACATCACAAAAAAATATAAGTTCATATTAATACTAATGTCCTTTTCTAAGTACCCTATAGACAAACCACCAATGGTGAATAGATGCAAATAGGTTAAATAGTTAATAGGTTTTTGATATACTTCGTGTATAACCATATAATTCATGGTAATCCATTTCCAGTAATTAACCCACTTATTTTCCAAAAAGTGAAATAATAAGCGATAGTTCAAACAAATTTCTACTAATGAGAGACTTAAGTCAACAACAGGGTCATACGCCTATCAAGTTGAATCATATAAACAAAAAATCCAACTAATATAACTTCATAGGATACTGATGTTGTCATTCAGCCTTAATTGGACATGCTTGTTATGCAAATAAGGTTCACTCCTCACACCTCATGCCTCACACCCTCTCTTACGTAACGTTGGTGTGCAATGCCTTGCATGGACTGTCTAAAACAAATTTGCATAAGTGGGAATCGAGCTGAGTTGGATGTAATTATTCATTTCACAATAAGAGCAGAAGGAAAAATAACTATTAGGTTGCTTTCATTATAGCTTAGACTTATACATTTCTAATAAACCCATTTGAACATTCCCCCACCCAATGCTCTAACACACAACACATATACCATCCACAATCATCACTACATGCCAACTACAAAGAAGTTTAGGATGTGTAAGGTATTTTGAATAGCTATTTACACAGAAGAATGTGTTACCTACTTTTTTTTCGGTTTGGGAAGCCCTCAAGATACGAAGTGTCAAAAGTGTCCCAAGGTACATTGGCATTTGACAGCATTCCAATGCCGGTCATCAGTGAATACAACACCTAGGCCTATGCATGAAGTAATGTTCTGGTGTTAATTAAGGTTTCCCGACACAACCCAAATACTTAAAAGGTTTCCCAAGTGATTTAAGTTTTTAACCATAACTATGCTAACAATCTCCTAATAAAGACACACTTTTTTATATTACTACTTGTGATACAAGTCAAAATTGAAAATTTTGTGCGATTGTAAATCAATATCACAACACCACCATTGATCATTAGTCAATATCAAAACCATCAATTGTAATATCAAATACATGACAATATATTCTCTTAACCAATACTTATAAACATCCTTTAAGAAGTTTTCAAAATAATCCAAAAATACAAATCTCATTGTAGTGATTAACATATACTAACCTCAGCGCTCCACCCTGAGTTTAGCATCCTTCAGAATATTCCTTCAATATTTCTCCACTATTTGTATGGGTATCTAATATTCTCCCACGGTAACCAACTTGATTTCCTTCTAAAAATGAATTATTGTATTACGCATTACCATCTCAGACATGGGGAAATTGAAAAATTGTACAAACATTGTTGATATTATATAATGGGAAATGCATCACAATACTTACAGATATGTGGTCTTACTGCAAAAGACCAGTCCACTATATATTTCTCCAATATTGTTTCTACTCATGCCGACTCCAATAGTAGAATACAAACGAATCCAGTAACAAACTGATAACAATGTATATCTATATTCACTTACCCAGCTTTAAAAAAGCATTATACCGACCCAAACATTTCCAAACACCATTAAAGTAATTGAGAAAGGTAAATTTTCCATGTTAGTAATGTGACTTGCCTTGAAATACATAAGAACATCTCCCAACGATCACAAAAAACTAGCGTTACAGACAATATCTTCCCCCTTGTCACAGCTAATGACACAATCCAACATCACAAATTAACTATAAACTATATCATTAGTTTCATTAACTTCAATATGCTACCTTCAAATATAAGATGATTGGGAGAATAGTTACCTTCTCCTACTTCTAAGTTGTTAAGGTAGGAATTCATAATGTAACAAAGGTGAAAGATATGTTGTTATGCGAAGCCCACACTCTTTGTCGGCTAAATATAAGCCCACACTCTTATGCTCTAACAACTTGCATTCTAATAACAGTCTCTATAACGTGGACATTATAATAACACATTGTACTATAGAGGGTAATGCTTAGCTTGCCACTTCATGTTATTTTTGCACTGCCATGTGCCATTTTTATGGAGTCGTTCGATATCCATATGTCTTCCATGGATTATCGACTCTTAATATCTAAATCTTCTAGAATACCACATCCTATTTCACTGTAGCCTTTAATCTCATCATGATGACATGAAACTACAAACAATTGTCCTTTTTTTATCAATCTTTAACTCTTCAGAATTTAATTAAAACATTTAAGAGGGTGGCGGCCTCTATATGAACGAGAAACAGCTACTTCGACCTTAATTGCATTGATCAATGACTACTAGGTGCTGCTAGTATCATAAAAAATTTCAAGCTTCTTACTTGTATGCTTCTCTTCACATTGCCATGTATTGGACCTCCCATTTTTAACTCTCGTTGGTCTTACCTGCAACCATTAATAACAAAAGATGATTCTGGAGATGGATTTAATTTACAATCTATTTCCTAACACTATCACCAATTTCAACCTCCTCCATAACATGACTTAACACTAAGTGCAATTTGTTTTCGCACTCCTCATATAAGACCATATTTGATCAACGTAAAAAAAACCCTCCCTATGATAAAAAAAGAAATAAAACATTATATGCAAATATCCATGTTGAATAAGGTGTCTGTATCAGATTTAAAGACATCAAAATCCCTTCTATTTGTATACCAAAATTAATTCTACATTACTTTTGTTGAACCAAGGGAGGTTCCAATCCTAGTTTTGATGATAACAAAACATGCTTAATCACTAATGGTTTGAATTTATGATGTTAATCTTAAAGTTAGGTATGTTTCAAGAAGAATCCATTATGGAAAGCTTGGAGTTTGAAGGTCAAAA
>JAOXYD010111358.1:0-11458 GCA_028565735.1 Pinacopodium congolense
GTGATAAATAGATAAATCCCTCCCCCACACTTAAATGAAACATTGTCCTCAATGTTGAAAATAAGAAAGGAAAAGCATAATGTTTGAGAGAAGGGAAAGAAATACACCCGTAAGATATATACTTGAAGATCCGATTCGACAAGACAATAGACGTGCAAGAACTAAAAACATAAAAAAATAACACAGAGAAATAGCCAAAAGGAGCTCCACTCGTATAAATGGGAAAATAAGTACATCAAGGAGTAATCAAATCTAACCGAAAAAATAAAAGAAATCCAAAATAAGAAAGGAAAAGCTATATTACGAAATTGAAACAACCAAAACAAGAAAAGCAACAGAAACAACTGAGAGAAAAAAAAAACTAATCATCAGCATCTTTGAAATGCTGAAAATACTCGAAGCTCCTAAATCAGGTATTCAACTAATCGACCTGATGCTGAAGGCCATCAACCTAATGAGTCATCTCAAAATGAAACTCAGAGAGCTCAGAACTAAGGCGACCCTCTATGTTAATCAAATATTGTATCATTAAAATATGAGGATCGTCCGATGATGGCGGGGTGGTAGTAGGTGAAACACTTCTCGGGCGAGGCATACTCTAAGTAGAGTCAGATGAAGCCTCACATCTCAGCCTCAGGTGCCACAGGTGCAGGAGTATCTTCTGTTCCCTTCTTGATCCACTGCCTCGATCTAAAAATAAAGCTCCATTTCTTCAACAAAGCATCATTGATGACAACTTTGGAAGATGCATCTACAACCTCCTCGGATTCCAAAGGAACTCTAGCATCCATAAAATTCTCGTCAAAAGGCAACAAAAAACAAAAATTCTTGGTTTCCCTCTTAACTTTGACCACATCCTACATACCAAGAATAAAAAACTGGATAACAGTATGCCAAAAATAGCTCCTAAGTCATGCAACATCTTATACAGCAAATACTCATCTACCACCCTCATCTCATTCAAACCATTAGCCCTAAGACAAACGCTAAAGCTAATAAGGGTCATAATTATCCTCTCTCGAACCCCTAAGTTCAAGGTGGTAAAGCATATAATGTTCTTAGTCATTGCTAAGGCTTCCCTCACAACAGGCACAGAAAATGATGAATCGATAGAAACTGAATCACCATACAAATGGTCCATGGTCTTGACATATACATTACCCTTATCCGGCACTCCCATTAAAGATGAAATATAAGCACGAGCCAAGAGAATAGGGATACCTTGCATCATTAATCAAACCTCGATAGTCTCAGAGTCATCCTTATCCTCAATGTTCGCATAGAACTCGTGAACCAGTTTAGGATAAAATGGACCTCAAAGTTCAAAACCGTCTCCCAACCAAGACTCTTAAATACCCGAGAAAGATCAAATTGGGCTTTAATATCCGGGTGAATTGGCCATTCCTCGATAAACGAGTTGCGTCGATGTGCTTGATGTTAGTGAAAGTTTTCGACACTCATAAATCAGGATGGGTCATACACCAAATGTTTCCTCGATAGGGCCATTGATGCTAACCTGTTTAATAAATACATCGAAATAGGTTAGAATATTCAATTAAAATCAGAAATATTTTCCTAAAATTTTTTGAAAAAATCCCTAATTTATTTGAAAATTCCCAAATCTTTGGTCAAAATGATAGGCTATAAAATTGGTATCAATGGAAAGCGTATGAAATTATGAACACAATGATATGAAATATCAATTAAATGGATGCCTAAATCAAGAGAAAATTGAAAAAGAAGACCTTGATGGAGAAAAAGATTCGAATTTGTCAGAGTAGATTCTTAAAAATATGTTGATTTTCATAATGAAATGATGCAAGAATGTTGTAGAGGACTTGAAATGCGACAAATAGACACCAAGAACACTCAATTTTCTTAACAATTAAGGAATATAAGAATTTTTGAAGGTTTTAGGGCGAAATGAGGTGGAGAAGAAAAACTGGAAAACGCTAGGTTTTATAGTTTCTGCGACCCGTAACGGTGCCCTGTTCTTCAAGTAATGGCGCCGTTGTTGATTGATCAGGGCGTTGTTACTTGTATTTTAACGCTACTATAAAAGACACCCTGTTCTACCAACAACGTGACCTTATTAGTGTGCCATTGTTGATCTTTCTTAACCCAAATTTGATCAACTTCCTTCCAAATTTATAACCAAAAACTCCTGAATTCAAATACTAATAACATGGATTGAAATATCCATAACTTTTCTTCAAATTCAAGGCTAAAAACACACCTAAATTCAAATCAAACACACTAAACCAAAGGCATCCTAAAGAAAACAAACTAAAACAAATGCTAACACACTTCCAAAGCTTCAACACTTGATTCATTAAATCCTAACACCCAAAATAAAATTAAAACACACAAACTTGAAAATAGTCCTATTTCAATGAGGATTCCTCAACTAAAGTAGGAACATATAACTTCACTCTTTGCCTATTAACCTTGAAAGATGAGTGACCATTGCTAACTCCAACTGTGCAAAATGGATAAATCTTGGTCATATTATAAGGACCTATTCATCTGGTCCTCAACTTCCCTAGAAATAACTTCAATCTTGAATTATACACCATGACCTTATCACCAACTTTAAAGTCTCTTTAAATGATATGCTTGTCATGCCATCGTTTGGTTCTTTCTTTATACAATTTAGAGTTCTTATAAGCTTCAAGATGAAACTCATCTAACTCATTCAATTGCCAAATTCTTTCCTCGCCAGCCTTTCTTGAATCAAAATGAATAGCCTAATAGGCTCGATGTTCTAATTTAACTGATAGATGACAAGCCTTACCATAGACCAACTTGTAAGGAGCCATTCCAATAGGTGTTTTAAATGCAGTTCGATATGCCAACTGTGCATCATCCAACTTCATGGATCAATCTTCCCATGAAGAACAAATGGTCTTTTCCAAAATTCTTTTGATCCCTCTATTCGATATTTCCACTTGATCGCTAGTATGAGGATGATAAGGTGTAGCAATTTTATGGGTAACACCATATTTAGATAAAAGGGATTCAAATTACTTATTATAAAAATGCGTTCCTCCATCACCTATAATGGCTCTAGGTGTCCCAAATTGAGTAAATATGTTCTTTTTAAGGAATCAAACTACACCTAGACATCATTGGTTGGAAGTGCAACTGCTTCAACCAATTTACTCACATAATCCACTGCCACTAAGATATACTAATTAGAATATGATGGAGGGAATGGACCCATGAAATCAATACCCCAAACATCAAAGATTTCACAAACCCAAATGTTGTTTAGTGGAATTTCATGTGTCCTTGAAAATTTTCCAACCCTTTGATAGTTATCATAAGATTTTATAAACTAAAATGCATCCTTAAATAGAGTAGGCCAATAAAAATCACACTCAAGCACCTTGTTTGCGGTCCTAGTAAGGCCAAAGTGTCCTCCAATCTCCTTTGAATGACAATGACTTAAAATTGAAGACACTTCCTCACTAGGAACACATTTACAAATTATTCCATCAGTAGAAATCTTGTAAAGGAAAGGGTCATACCTAGATACTTTTTAACTTCATAAAAGAATTTTTTCTTTTATTAGTATGAAAAGTCAAGATGGATCACATTACCAGCCAAAGGTCCCTTGTAGTGATGGAACCCGGTTGAAGTGTAGACAACCAGGCTTTCATCTTATCTTTATCCAAAAAAGGGAAAAATCTAAGCCTAATTGCATCATCAAAGACCCCATTGCTCTTAAAAAGATCATAAATGTCAAGGAAATTTTGGAAGTTTTCATTACGATCTTCTAAAGCTAAACCTCCAAATTGTGATGACCTAACCATTGAAATTATGTTATGCAACATTTCAAAGTTTTTAGCATTTACTCTGGGCCGCACAATGCTAGCCACAGGTCTACCTCAGTTCCCTAAAGCTAAGTCCATCATGGTTGATTCCCTATTTTCTACGAGAGGTCCTACAACTACATGTCTTCAGGATTCATTTCTACTGGTTCGAATTCAGCGTCAATCGAGGTTTCTATGTCTAATGGATTGGACGGTGTTGCGGGAGCTTCTTTCTTCTTCTTCATTAATGTGCACTCGAGTTCTGGATCGAAACCTGCTAGCTTGGGATTGCATCCCCAAGTATGCATAAAAGTTAGAACAAAATACTAAATAAAAGAAAATAAACTAAGCAAAAAGCAAATAAAGCACACAAAGCAAAATAACGAGGAAATAATTACATCAAAATTCAGAAAAATTATAAAACAATATTTTACAAGTCCTAAAGTAATTGAAATCAATTTTCCTAATATTAAGGTCAAAATATCCTTGGAAACGGTGCTAAACGTGTTGCATTGGTTAGGTGACTTAAAAACTTTGGGTGATTTTGAAGTAATTTTACTTTGAAAACCAATGGAAATAAGGTAAGTGAACCTATCGCAAAAGTAATAAAATGGAGTAATTTTTCAGACTATGAGTGTCAAACCCAATTGGAATATGTTGCTTAATTACTAGGTCAAACAAATTACCATTATTTTGGAAAAATCTAGACAATTTGACTAAAAAGCTAAAAATTACTTAAACTGGACTATCATGGCTTAAAACACTTCAAAAATGATTTTTAATTGCTTTTGAAAAATTCTAAAAATTGCCAAATGTGCAAATTAGCTATGGATTAGATGATTGATGATTTAATTGAGCTTTAAAATAAATTTAAAGTTTGATTAAAGTCATTCACAAAATCAAAACAAAGCTATGGTTAAGTCTTTCCTTTTTCTCCATTTAATCTTATCTAAAGTTTGGTTATGCTTTAAAATCAAGTAAATGGGCTTTAATTTCAAAAAGATGAGTTCTGGAAAATTAATCTCAGAACTCCAAATTTTACAAAAAAAATCTAGGTTTAGTCTTGCAAGGATTAATTCATGATTCTTATTGATTTTTCAAACAATTTAAGATGATTTCTCATGCTTAAACTATCTTAAACACTAATCTTAAGTGGTCAGCTTAAAATTGCTTCCTTCAGATCTTCATAAGCAAAATACAAACATTTAAACATGCATTGAAACTCTTTCAAATCATCAAAACATCAATCTATAGCAATAGAAACGATTATCCACACATTTGCATTAAAAACATACAAGATATGGAATTTATACAACATGCTTTAATAAATATGAAATTACGAGCTTAAATATAAAGTTTAAATGTTTCAACAAATCCCATAAAGACTTCTGGATGTTTCTTGAACTCCAAACTTGAATTTCAAATCCATCAAGCTCTAATTTATCAAGATCTTGCAGAAAAATCAAAAACATTTAAAGATATAAGCATAAAAATAAAAACCTTGATTAATCCGAAACAGGGAACTAAATGAGATATAATATGAGTTTAGAAACCCCCCTTAGATGATTCCTAGATTATTTTTCTTGATTATATTTGGCTATTTTCAGGATCTAGCGAGCTCCCCCCATATGCTACCAAATAGTAGCATTAATTAGGAACATGACAAGGGTTAAAATTTGGAAGATTTTGAGTTGAAATTATTGAATAAGTGACTAACGGCACCCTGTCACCTAGCAACGGCACCATGAGAAGGTGCCGTTACTACTCGAATTTAGTAGCAATAAACGAGCCCCTTATTCTTCATATAATGGCAGCCTACTAAGGGCAATTTATGGGCAGAACTAAGAGAAATTCTTCATGTTTTCACTCCAATCTTCATCATTAAGCTCCATCCTAAAAATTAAACATAATAAAACATTAATTTAACACTTAAGCAACGAATTAAGGGTTATAATTCAATTAATTAACCATTAAAACTATATCAATTTGACTCATAACAGAGCAGTCAATAATTCCAACTCCAAATCTCCACAATTTCAGTTGTAACATGCTTCTATTTTATCCCCTTTGTCAACTAGTACAAGTGGGAGTCCTTAGAGGCTGCATAACACAAGGAAAAAACACATTGAAATGTAACAAGAGTAGCAAAATTCATATCTAACATTAGATAGAGAAGTTCTTGCTTCTCTCTTAGATTTTCTTATATGTTTTAGGTTTCAAACACTTATAGTTCGAGTTATATTCTGTATTTTGAGTTGTTGTTTGTTGGAGATTGAAGCTAAGACGTGTATATAAGTTTCTAAACCATCATATGGAGTTTACTAACTTAGATTATTACTTACTTTCTCCTATTTTTTTGGATTAATCAAAGTTCATGTTTTTAAGTTCATATTCTTAAATGTTCTTTGATTTTCTTGCAAGATCTTGTGTGGAATCTAAAGCTGTGTTGATGTCCAAATCATGTTAAAAAGTTAAAAACTTGTCTAGAAGCTTTCTCAACATGTTATATAACTTCTAAACTACTTATTTCATCTTATATTTATAGATTTATCAAAGTATGTGGCTTAAGATGCATGTCTTCTATGCTTTGATGATTATGTGTGCTTAAATCCATTTTCTAGCTTTGGATTTGTGTTTTAATGATTAGGAAAGCTTAAAGTCATGTAATAAGGTCTGATTTGGCCTGATCACCTAAGATAAGAGTGAAAGATAATCTAAGATCCGAGAAATCTATATAGGTTGTTTGAAAAATCAATAAACAACATAAATCAATCAATCAATGACCAAACTTTGATTATTTGTGAGAATTAGAGATTTGAGACTGCAAATCCAGAAGTCAACCTTCTTGAAATTAACCCCATTTGCTAGATTTAAAGTGTAAACAAACTTTAAACTAAGTTTAACGGAGAAAAGGCATAAGTCTTAACCATAGCTTTTTCTTGAATTTGTAAAGGAACTCTAATCCACCTTTAATTTTGCTTTAAGCTCAATTAATTCATTAATCACTTATCTTGAGCTAGATTCCATAAGTTTATAATTTTTAGTAATTTTATAAATCATTTTATAATTTAAAATTGTAAAGTTTGAAGCAAAATTAGGAAAACTAGGATAGTTTAGTAATTTTATCATTTCATTTTCTTAATTAATTAATTTGTAATTTCCTAAATAATTGTAATCTAATTAATCTACTATTTAACTGAGAACACCATTTTTTCCTGTGGGATTGATATTCAGAGTCTTAAAATTACTTTATTTTATTATTTGTTCGATAGGTGCACTTGCCTTTATTCCGTTGATTTTCGCTTAATATTATTTTTAATTTCAAAGTAAAATCAGTTTAAAGAACTCCCATTTTTAATTAATTCAACCAATGAAAAACAAGTTTTTAGCGTCATTACCAGGGAATAATTGATGTGTTTAGTTATTATTAGAGAAATTGGTGTCAATTCCTCTAGAATGTAAATGTTGTATATAGTCTTTTAAGTTTGTTTGCTTGTTTTTATTTTCTTTTGTGTTTTTATTTGATTTTTATTTCTTTGAGATTGATTCCTAGCTTGTGCTAATCTTGATTGCATGTTTAGTAAGAATCAATTCAATGTAGAAATGGAACATCATGAGAACTTAATTTTTCAGCCCCATAAAGAACCAACTATGTTGGAATTGGTTATGAAAACTAGGAGTGGTCCTAAGTCTAGCATTATTAGACCTAGGATAGACTCAGATGATTTCAATATTTCACATATGATCATTTCCACAATTAAGTCTTCTCCATTTAGTGGTTCATCTTTGGAAAATTCAAGTGATCATTTAAAAAATTTCTTGGACATATGTGATCTCTATCAAAATTCTGAAATTTCAAACGATGGGCTTAATCTCAAGTTATTTCATTATTTTTCGGAAGATAGATCTCGCACATGGTTGAACACTTTTCTACCTAATTCCATCAAAACTTGGGATGATCTTACCAATTGTTTTTTATCTAAATTCTTTCCCCCGATTAAGATAGCTAAATTGAAGAATTTGATTTCATCTTTTGAGAAATATGAGGTCGAGAGTTTGCATGAGTCTTGGGATCGATTTAGAGGGATACTTACTAAATTTCCAATGCATAATTTTAGTATTTCAGAGCGAGTACATATTTTCTACTTATGACTCATACCATCCACTCGTAGTCTCATAGATGCTACTTCTGGAGGTACTTTGATGAGCAAAACCCTAAGTGACACATATGAATTTATTAAAGACATGGCATCCAATAGCTTTCAATATACTTTTGAGCCTTTTGTAGGAAACCATTTATAGTTCATGATATTAATGAAATCTTAGTTTTTCAAGCTCAATTGGTAAACCATAACAAGTAATTGGAAGATTTACAAGGTCAATTTGGTAGTGATGTGTTTCAATGTCCTATGGTTTGTGATTTTTGTGGTTGCTCCTTTCATGGTTCTAAAGATTGTCAAATAGGACCCTTTTGTGCCTTTTATCCTAGTCCAAACCATTATTTTTATAGTAGGCAAGGAGTGGACTCTTATAAACCTTCAAAGGAAAGCTACCCCATTTTTAACTACCAAAATTCCCATGTTAATCCTCAAGTTAAACCTCCTTATAGTTTAATTGGTCAAGAAATGTTTATTTTTAAAGATACGGTGATGAGGTATATCCAAAATAATGAGTCTAGGATGAAATCCCATGAAGATTAAATTAAAAATTTAGAGATTTAAGTAGGTCAGATTGTTCGAATATTAGATGAGAGGTTACCCTCACCCTTACCTTCTATGTCTGAATCTACTTCTAAAGAGCATCTTATGTCCATCACTATGCCAAAGGATCATGAAAAGGAGGATGTGAATGAAAGAGAAGTGATGGAAAAAAGTAAAGAAGTGGAAAAACTTGGAAATGGAAAATTTTCATCTAGGTTATTTGCTGATTCAAATGTCCAACCTTACTAACTTAGGATTCCATATCCACAAAGATTAGATGCTCCATGGAGGCGATCTTTTCTATTATTTTAAAAATTGTGAGTACCCTTGTTCAGTTTATCTCAGTGAGATGAGCATCTAGCCAAAAATCAATCCATAGTTTAAGAGTTGGAAAGTTCTTATCCAAATCTGAGAGTACTATTGATGAAAACGATCACATTTATTAATCTAACTCCATCTATTGAATGTGAGCAAACAGAATTGGAAGTTTGTGCTATGGATGACAAAAATTTTCCATTTCCTTTTGGAAATCGAATGGTGAAGATTAATGATTGTAAGGAATATGTTGCAAGTGAAATTGAGAATGAAGTTGTTGAAGTTGAAGAAAATGTTTGTGCCTTCCCATTGGATGATCAAATGGATGATGCTTATATTGATTTCATTGGTGTTAAGGATGAATTTCAAATTGAAGACAAAGTTTTTAATTAATCATGATGAATTTGTCAAGGAAAATGAGGTTAAAAGTGAGAAAACCTTAGAGTTTATTGATTTCATTGGTGTTCATACTTTCAATTCAGGGCTAACTATAGTAATTCAAGGCTTTTTACCATGGTATTTTCAAAGTCATGATTGTTGTTTCATTAAGGATCAATGGTTAAATGAAGCAATTCTTTCAAATCCTTTAAAAACCATTCATAATTTGGCCCCTTTTTTTTACAAGGAAAATGAATTGAATTTGATGAATTTTGGACCAAGGAAGAGATGTAAAATTCTCTAACCTTAAGATCTAGCTAAAAAACCTTAAAGTGCTTGTTGGGAGGCAACCCAACCTTAATTTTTGTTATGTTGATTTGAATTTAATGTGTTTTAATTCAAATAAATGTGTTATAGCCTTTAAGTGTGTTTGAATTAAGTTCGGTGTTTTTCTTTCATTTATCCTTAGTTTAGTGTGTTTGATTTGATTTAGGGAGTATTTTTAAGTTGAATTTTGAAGCAATTTGATGAATAATCCAATCCATGTTGTTAAAACTAGAGATTGGCAGGATTTTGAAGTGAAATTGGATTAAAATTGTACTTTAAAAGGTGTAAACAGACCTATAATGGTTGTATGTAAGCCTTCCGTTAAAGGATGATTAAGCCACCGTTCATGCCTTCATTTCTGGATCAATATTAACGAGTTGTTCAACCTATAACGGTGCCATTGTAGGATGAACGGGTGCTGTTGAAGGTCGAATCTAGGGATAAAATGACACAGTTTCACTGTTCACCGTCTTCTTCATCCAAACCCATCTAAAACCTTTTTCCGCCCCTTTTACTCCAAACCTCTAAAATTTTCTCATTTCTTAACCAAATTGGATGTTCTTAGTGCCCATTCGTCTCATTTTCTCTTCTCTACAAGATTTTGCCAACAATTTGTTCTGAAAATCAACAGATTTCTCAAAATCACCTCTGAAATATCTAGATCTTTTTCTCCATTCAAGGTATTCTTTTTCAATTTTCTTTCAATATAAGCATCCATTTGATAGGGTTTCGGTATTATTGTGTTAAAAATTTCATTAGTTTTCTTTTGATACCAATTTCATGCAATGTCATAAAAAAATTAAGAATATTCCGGTCAAAAGGAAATATTCTGACGGCCTTCATCAGAAAATTTTTTACGACCGTTGTCAGAAAATTTTCTGACTTTTCTTCCCATTTTCCAACCTATTTTTGTATATTTATTGAATAGTTTCAAGTCAAATGGAGCCTAGGAGGAAGAGATTGGTTTTCGATCCGATTAGATTTACAAGTTAGGAGAATTTTAACTAGTTCGAGGCACATCGAAGGAATGACTTCGTCATTGAGTGTCCAATCCATCTGGACTTGGAAGCTCACTTCAACATATCTGGTGCCTTCCAGACTTTAGGAGGGGAGTCTATTATCACGCTTACTGTTCTGTTCTACCTGATAAGTGTGCTTTTAAGTTATGTTTCTAGGTTGTTTTTAAGTGTTTTAAGTGTGTCTTTGTGTGTTTTAGCTTTATTTTATTTTATCTTTTGCATCTTTGCACGATATTTGAAGTGTTTAAGTGTTTCTTTGTTTATTTAGTGTTTATGGGTGGTTGAGGGATAGTTTGATGCACATTATTGCTTGCTTTTGCAGGCATCAGAATTTCAGAGTAGGGTATTTTTCAGGTGACTTTGGTGGCTTGCTGGGAAACGTTTAGAGATTAGATGGCCATGAAAATTGGTAGAGAGGAAGACCTCCAGTTCAAATTTCAAGTCAATCGGAGGTCCGAAGAAGAATTTATGGCCAAAAGCATGAAGGGTGTTCAAAGCTGTAAAGATCAGGTCATGATCATAACCTAGTCACGATCATGGCAGAACTGTTCATGAGCCTCTTTGTCACGATCGTGACAGCGGGTCTAATTCTGGACGGGTCAAACGCAGTATTTTAAGTATCTTGACCCTCCTTTTGACACATATAAGGGCTCAAAACACTAAGAACCTCCAACATTCATTAGATAGCACCAAAGAATAGGCAAGGAAGAGGTTTTTGGTGGCTACACAAATGAGGCAACTCAATCAACCTTGGAAATCATTAAGAGACATCAACACCCAGATTTTTCAGCATTCTAGAAGTGAAGAGAAGAGATTCAAGGCTTTTCCTAGTTTATTCTTCACCCTCTTTACTACTTGTTTGTATGGGAAAAATGATTGTTGATGGATTTATTGTTGTTATGAG